>LOND01001618.1:65475-86612 GCA_014220965.1 Paragonimus kellicotti | reverse complement strand
AGTTTGACTGCGGATGCAACATCGGATCTACATACATCGGATCTACACAGCGGTTGCCGGTCAAGATTCATTTGTGTGCTCATTAACCTTCAAGATTTGGACGTAAACTAATAGTTCTTTGTCTGGGGATCTTTGGGCCATAAGTTTCTCGATGTAAATTCTGTAAACCAAATACAAGATTCACAGGTGTTACTTATCACCAACGCAAATCAGCACACACTTAACGAGTAGCGAGGAAGCCGATGGAGTCCGACGATAATGTGGTTGTCTTCAAACTTGCATAATGCATCTAAATTTCCCATCAGATAAATCGATGTACTGAGGTTACGAGCTGAAGTGGTGGTGATAGGTTATTCGTAAAAGTAAGTGTACACCTCCCAAGTTCATTGCGTTCCGTCGCTAGCATTCAAAATGTGAATAGAAACAGTGTGGAAATGGACACATGCTCTCCAAGGGAAACGTTCTCAAATATGTGAGCATTACAAAGAAGTTTTGGTACGCTAGGGGTGTTTTCCAATAGAACAGAAAACACATCAACATATGGAAATGGATTCGAGTAAAGGAATATTCAGTATATGGTCGTGTAAAGATAGCTCTACAGAAGAAAATGGTTCACTGCAGCCGCCGTTGTAGAAACTATTCTACTAATGCTGATTTGTGTTTTTGGGTATACTGCTGCAACAAGAGCAGTATGCTACATCCTCTCTAATTGAACGATTTATTGGCACTTTCATAACATTTAGGTCGGAAAAGTTTATATCATTTCAATAAACAAGATCACGGAGACTGGTTGGGGTATTTCATTTGAAAATAAAAATAGGATCTAACCTTGCATGTTTCTCAACCAAACAAAACATTACTAGATTTTCGGACCTAAAACGCCAAATTAGTTCCCGGACTTCTGGCAAATTTGTTATTATTCATAATTACTGTAGGGATCACACTTTTCTTCCTATTTTGAGCTCAACATGCAGCTGCAACATGTTTCATCTTCGACGACTTCTGAATTAACTTTCATATGTGTGGATATCACATTGTATTTTGTGTTATGACAACCATTGGGAACTTGGGTGTCAGGATGGCAGCATTTTATTGTTTTGAACAGCAGGACTATCTTGGGTTTTTTTGTGGATATGTAACTCTACTGATAAATATCAAATCAGAATGCATAAAGCTAACAGCATAACGTACGGACAATGAAAATCTTTCAAAGTGACAACTAGAAGCCAAATTGGCCCGATTCGACAAAGGAATTTGTTAATTCTCACCTGGCCATCTCATCTTGCAACCTCTAATGTCGAAAACTGAAATTACAAATCAGCAAATCAGTTGTTTATCGTCATTTAACACGGTTTGCTCAGAACCGATGTAACTAGTTGATTAACAGTCAGACTCCCAGAAGATTGTGTGCCATTCGTTGTAATTCGTCCCCAAACTATTGGTTCATATTATCCTTTTCAGACCGTCCAACGCAACAGCATTGTGAGCATGAGCGTTTTTTCATTCTAGTTAGTAATATTCTTCAACTGATAAATATTTCATCTACGCATGTTGAAAACTCGCTCTTTCGCATCAAGTGCGGTTTGTCGGAATATTTTATTACTCTCCCTTCATGTGTGCTTCCGGGATGCTGGATAGTATGTAACTTTTCATACGTATGTTCGTTCTTCATTTTTCATTGTAATGAACAATTATTCGGCAGCATTCACACTAACGCCTTGGCGGCCACAATTCGATGGACGTCCTTGTGCTAGTTATGAGTTCAACTGTTTTGGATGCATTAAACTGTAACGCTACAGAAACTCCAACCAGCAGAAACTTGTAAACGTTTGCTGTACATTTGTAACACTGTCATGTATGGAGATAATGTAGAACTTTTCAATCAACAATATGACAACCCGCCGGGTTGCGCACAGATCATCGGATGTTATATCTAAGACGCATTTTACGCTTGGAACTACTGAGTTTAAGCCACTTGCTAATTTTTGGCAATTTATTCATCTCTTCTGCACTGATGGAACTTTCAGTTTTGCAATTTTGCAACCCATTTGCAATAACCTGTATTTAGCCAGTGGAATGTGTGGCCACGTTCCTTTAATGTGTAATGTATAAGACTATTTTGTTCTGGAGAAAACTTGTAGGTATGTCTTTTCTAGGTGATATATCAACTTACTGATCGATAAGTAGGCTTATTACGACAAATAACTGCCTTCAACAATTCTGGCAAAATATTCAGAAAATATTCAGAAAAGCCGCGAGGTGGATATCGTCGAGGTATTCACTGTTCTTTTCGCTAGCCAAAGGAGGCTCACATATCAGTCACTAAAATTTGCATCATGGTCTTGAGAGCATCAGTTCAACTAGTAGGTTGAAAGCCGGTTATTTGGTCATTGTCTTGCTGATTTGTTAATGATATATCGAGCTGCTTTCCGCGCTGTTCCTATCAGTATACAGAAGATGAAAATTTAGGAATAAGTGGGCGCTATCGTTTTATATGGCAGTTCAGCTATATCTGTTGGTCATTTCGTGATCTGCCCGATATATAGTTTTTTCCACTCATCCTTCTGTGTTTCGAAAATTCGATGTTGAATATAACATTGGCAGTGTATCGTGGGTATCACTTGAGCTGTTTTGCTTCCTTAAATTAACTTCTAATGCGGGGTTTTTTTTGTTTATACTAGTCACTTGAATCGTTAATAGTTTTCTTACCGTGAAGTTGTTTTCCACAGTTTACAATAAGTTGGGGTTGTTCCACACGCAGTGGCAAAGATTATGGTATGCATTGCATCGGGTACTTACCAGCTTGAAAACATTATTATAGCATTACATACATTATTGCTCAGAAACCTAGAAAGTGCTAACTGTCCACTTTCTTCTTGTCTTTCTGACATTTTGGAAAAGTAACCGATGATGAAAAGTACACTATAATCAAAGTTCATAACAAAGTCAGGGAGGATCTGTTCAAATGCTGCTTTCCGGGACAACCAGCAGCTGACAACACGCCCAGTTTGGTGAGTGTGTTCTTAGTACGTTCGATCGAAGCAATTTAGTTTCACATTGTTCACGAAACAGATAGGTTTCTCAGTAGTTCTATATTTTACTCCATATACGCAGATGAATCATCACTCAAAATTAGTTGTAGCTTCCACAGTTTTGCATATTGTCCAGCCAGTTTCTTTCACAATGTGGCACAGTATTCGAGTTTCGCGCTTATAGGAACAGTGTCCCATTTAACTAGGATCGGGGTTGTTACGCAGGTCACAACTTCAGGAGTCAACCATTTTGACCACTGCATTATCGACCCCTTGTAAGTAACGACTAATGTTATCATCCACAGCCATAACTGCCTATCTTTAATCAAAGTATTGCTTGATATGTCCGACATTTTCTGTGATTTCAACTTATGAAGAATTCATTGCCACCTGATTGTCTATTGGAGTTCACAGGACAGGTTATATGTTTCTCTTGGAGCAATCGAACATCCTGAATTGCGTGCAATTTTGTGTGATTTTCCGCATATATCAGCTAAACATCTGAATGCTTATCAGCCACTTGAATACAATTGAAGCACATTATTTCCACGAAAGATGGTTTATGTGTACAACAATCTTATCATAACTTCAATTTTTCTGTGTGATAAACGCTTTCTTGATCAACTACCTAATGATCGATGAATCACACTTTCTGTGCGACAGTAACTTTGCCTCAATGGAGTTAAGCAGAAATTGGCTAATTGAAAGTAAAGATCTCGTCCTCACTCACATTGTTTAATCTTGTGTTCTTCTTGGACTGTTGTACAGTTTATTTCAAACACATGTGTGAGCGGTAGAACAAAAATTGCTGCATAAAATAAAAAGGTTTACTTTTGCAACCACTTAACGCTAGAGAGAACGATACTCACGAATGAAGCATTTTGGTGCATATGTCTCACGTGATAACTGAATTATACAAATATCATCGGACAATTTGGCTTTCGAAACGACAGAATCATTGCCTTTCTCTTGCTCCTGAAATTTTCAAGATAAGCCGGGAAATGGTGAACATACCTCATGATACCATGTCATCTTTATGTATAACCTAACTCAATAATTCTCACTAATTTTGTTCAAAGAAAATTAGAATCCGAGCGTGCTTGGATGCAATGCTTGTAAACGACTAAACAGTCAGGCAAGAGAGAGTTGTTGGTCATTAGTTACGTTCTAATAACAGCCCGGAAATGTAAAAGATGGAAACTTAACACGGTCAAAGCAACGGTGAGCTAACAATAACAGTACTGGTTTAAATCGATCCCTAGGTGCTAATGTTGCGTATCAAGTAGCTATATTTTGCCGGACACTTTGGTGCGTACAGGTAAACGGCTGTTAGGAGCTCTGTCGGTGTCTTCACAGAAGGAACCAATATGAAAACGGCAATGGTGTGAGTGCTGTTTGATTTTAGGTGGACTTATGAAAGGATGGTTATATTCTAATCAGCCCCTCTACCTCTGAAGACTGTGAACTGAAATTCAAAATTATCACATGTGTTGAAGAGCAACAAAACTGTCAGAACAAATTAACAAGCTACTTGTTGTCAAATACTTTACTACCTCTGTACAGTCGAGCCTACGTATGTCGAAGTGAAAGTAAAAGAAAAGCATATTCTCATTGCGTGTCATATTGTTCGTTTTAAATCATATTTTGCACTGGTGTGTCCACTTAATACATGTAAGAGAGCTGAGGGCATACAATCAGCAGTGGTTTGTTTCTTGAATACATCTTCAAATTAGGTCCTGCTATTCGAACAGATCCGGTGTTAACCATCCCTTTCAACCGGCTTCGATCTATACCCACTGGTTTTGTTGCAACTGGTTTGAATAAGTCCCTTGCAGGATTCGGCTCAAATTGGTAGCACTCCAATGATAGGCTAGAACAAAAGCAATTCCGCAGGCAAGCTGAACGGAGCTTCCAATGTGGGACAAAATGTTGCGGCAGGCAGAACCGTCGAGCTGTGAGTTATCTGTGTCCAGAAATATTTGTCTAGCTGATATGAGTCTGTTCAGATTTCATTTCGTAATTTCACGTGGCACAAGATTATGTTCTATTTGATAACGTTCTTCAACGATCTATTTAAAACTGTATCAGTCGTTACTTAATGTGTGAAGTTTGCATGAATGCTGTTTTCCTAACTGTTACAGTTTGTTTTCCATCAAATTTCTTAAGTCACGTATCTTTCAATGAAAAATCTGTGAACTGCTAGTGTGGTTCTTCATAATCCGGCATTATAGACGCGGGCGGTTTTTGTTGCCAAAATAGTTGTTCGGAATATTTTACTGCATCAACAATTAACATATTCTCAGCGTTGAATTAAGTTACGTGCAATTGACCATTTTAGAACAAAAAGTCATGGATACAGGGCTAATGTTATGGTGGACAAAATGACTTTTTTCGACTGTGATACTACGATGTAGCAAGTAACAACAGAAAACCTCAAACTTCAAACGATATACAGTCTGTAAAGCTTCAGTTTTTTCTAGGGTTACTCATAGTTAAACGAAAGCAGAAGCAGTTGTCACTGATCGTGAGTCAACCGTACACCAGCTACCGGCTGCTGATCAATAGTCATTCAGAAACCTCAATAACTATTACGATGTAAATGTTCATGAACGTGAAACTAGATGATGTAGGACTCTTTAAATATCTATACTGACCAGATGTTTTTCTGAGGGAGATGTAGCTGTTCAGACGTGCTGTTTAATTCACCGACTGTGAAAACATTTTGGATTACGATTCTATCTGCAGATAGAGAAACTACAGCCGTTTGTTTAAGGAAAATATTTTTCCCGTTACGGACAGCTTTCAGTGCGAGACGTTCCACCAGATACTGGCTTCTCTGATGGATGACAGAACAGGCCTTCCGAAGATCACAGCTGTTTTACAAAGCGGGTTACCATCAGAAAGGCATTTCCAAAATTCCGAACTACTTGACAACTTGGTACTTTTCACTGGATGGCAAATTCCATGGAAACAATTAGCTTTTCAGGTGATCATTGATGATCAGACAACGTTGTATCACGCATATCAGGAACTACCAAAATGGATGAGAATCCGTTTTTGTACAGAGGACGCCAAAATTAAACGAGATAAAAGACGACTGGTTTTCGTAGAGAAGGAGCATTCATACACTCCTAGTTTTGAAAACACAGTTCTGAAACACTTGTGTTGTTGGCATCCCAAATTCCCTCATTTTAAGGCGCTTACCAGGGCAATGTGAGAGACTTAGTGATTGACGAAGCGTCGTACGTGTTTCTGATCAGGCTGTCAAATATAATTCGCATGCCCTGCATTATCCCTGAAAATGGCCAACATTATCGTGAAGACAATTAGCCTTTGGATCTTGCTGGCTTATCAGACTTGTATATGATATTTGTTGCGATGAACATGTGAATGAAAACCGACCAAGAAATAACCTGTGAACTTGTTAGGCAGTCAGACAGTCGTTGTCATTTTACATCCTTCATATGACGCGTTCATATGTCACTTCAGGAAAGATATCATTTCTAGGTTACCGACCAGGAATATGTATGCAATTTTACAGAAGGGTCAACTGACTTATTTTCTACTAAGATGAGGGACGCGCGTAAATTTCTAGATTTCTTAAAGAAAATTGAAGACTAATTCTGGTAGCAATTGCCCGAAGTCTTTAATCAGTCCGCACACCGGTAAACCGATAACCAAATTAAAGTCTGTGAACATTCGCTCTATTGATTGTAGCAAGAACTGAATACTTAAGGTGAATTTATTGCATGCATCCAAAAACGTGAATTCCGAAAAAAAGTAATTACAAATAACGTTCAGTCTAACAGAAAAGATCACACATATGCATAACATTCAGAAAATTTTACCCACACAATACGTAGGATGCTATGCTGTCTAATTTGAAAACATTCGCCCATTATGGCGTTTGAAATGAAATGATGTCTTTTTCTCGAAATATATAATTTTTTTCGGTATATTAACTACTGTTGATGAAAATGTGTATTGAATAGCTTAGTTTGTACTCACTTGGAGTAAGTTAGCAAAGCAGATATCAACACAACTTTGAATGGCCGTTCATTCAGTGCATCATCACAATTGACTTCATCTCGGTACCTGATTGGTCTTTATTCTTTTTTATTTCATAAATTCATCAAACAGTGGAGTAAGAGAGTGGCTTAACGAAAGCGGGAATTACAACTTCGCGACAAACACCTGTAAAGAAGGAGCTGTCTGTCAACATTATACTCATGTGAGTTGAATTGCGAATTGAGGAAGATTGTAACCATCTTATGAACAAATCAACTGATTAAACGGAATCTGCCTCAACTGAAGCACTCATTTCACCGGATTGTTTGGTGGACAAATACAATCGATTATTTATCAAAGACAAATGTTTCCTTCCTTACCTAGTCTAAACAATATGGCCAACCTCTCGTATGAAAAATATATTTTATTTGCGTTGTATTTAAAACTGGTGGATCTGGACGATGACTCTGGTAATCTTTTATAAGTACATTAGAGCTATAAGTAGACCTCATCTGGGCACCGTGCTGTTTGCCCGAAATCTAAACATTATTGACGGAGATCTCATGTACCTATTCTTCAAACCCCAAATAGCGCCTAATGACATTATTTCACCTCTTTAGGATATAACTGAACCGCGGGTGGAAATAAGCGTATTTTGGGCATTATATATTCGACTTATTCTCAGCTGTGTGTGCCATTCAAACTATTTCTGGATGGAGAATGTCACGATTTAATTATTGTGATTGTTTGGTAATTTGGTCTTTCATTAGGGCAATGGACAAAGATGAGAGAACCGTCAGTTTGTCAGAAAGGTGTAGGGCGCTGAACACAATGAGATACGTAAGAGCTAATAGAGGACAATTTCATATAATTGCTTCCCGGCTCACTGTCACAGGTCAAACTGAATTAATTAAAATATCTTGAAATACAAATCATCCAGTCAGGTCTTGTCATTGGTGATCCTCTTGAAAACAGAATGAAACCAAATTTATCGAATTGCCAAAAGTTATTTTTATTTGTTCCGTTCTAGTTCGTCATATACTAAAGGTCTGGGAAGAGTTAGAAATAGAACAATTTTAACGGTGTGATTCAATAACCCAAAGTGATCCTCTGACCAGTACGTTCACCTGAAATGATCTCCGTGGAAAGACGAACTTAGATGACTCGTTCCAGATTCAGGTCGCGGAATTTCGACACACCTTATGCCAAGGTGCGTCTTTCGTAGTGGTAGGCATGTGCCACAAGGAAAAAGAACATGGGAGGAAGAAGGACGAAGCACGTACTAATGTAATTTGTATCGATTTTATCTGAATTAGTTTCTGGTGTTTATTGCTCCAATTTGTTATAGGCATTCGGAGACTTAGGAGGTCTGCCAGTTATAATAAGTGCATGAGCGGGCAAATATTTGGCTGGACCCAGACTTTTATTGGTAGTCCGCAACAGCTCGTCATGAGTCACCTATGGTTCAAACGGTTCGTTCGTGCGTTACCGAGAATTGTCTCAAAAATACTTCGCTACAGGTACCAGACAGTGACGCAGTGGTAACACTCTCACAAGATCAGTTGTAACACACGACTTGAATGTTCGTGATTGAACATCATGGGGTACACGTGTGAGCCAATCTAAACTCATATACATTCTGGCTGAACTTTGTGTAAATTATTTACCTAGCACCATCCAACTACTCCCCAAGTATATAACTGATGACTAAAGTATCTATAGTGGAAATACATAAGGCTTTGTTCATAAACTGTATAAGCGTGGAACAAATGAATTTTGTAACCTTGGATATGATATATCTCTCACTAAAAACAGCTCAGTAAACACAGTACTGTTTGATATGTTCGGTTAAGCTGAGTAATGTAATCCTGGTAATTGGCAGGCGTCAGAACTGTCCGAAGATGGGTTATTAGTAGAGCCGTTGGGCACAAGTAGGCCGGTATCATCAAGCCACTGTCTAGTACAAACCGCAACACAAACGACTATGGAACAGAACTCGGTGACAAGTAACGATCGCCCGTATAAATATTAGCACACCTTAACTTAGCACCTTTAGTGCGATCGGTTGACAGCATTATTGGTACATTTGAAGAACTGCAAGAGTTTCACCCAAAACACTCGAAAGGTGTTCTGCTTTCCGCAGATTTGGATTCAATTCGTTCTTATTTTCCTCTGATCATAATGCTCAACCATCAACTATAAAATGTTACTCCACCGGCAATGAGACACCAATTTCTAAACAATGATCTACTGTAAAACGTACGAGCACACTGAATATCGGATTAGGAGAACTTTTACTTGTGTTCGTGTCTCTCTCCGGTCAAGAATGCAGCGTAATGCATAAAGGGTTGATAGTCCTCGAACTAAACAACCTGAAACAAAAATGTATGATTGATACATAATTTGGCAGTGCCATCACGACGGTCAAACTTGCATAAAGTAATCTCTGTAACCGATCGGCACAGGCTGTAAGATTGTCTGTACCACCTTAAGCAATCATTTCAGTGACACGTGACTGTCACTTCCAACGACACCAATACAAAAAGCAAGGTTAGTAGAACTACCTTTCAAATCAGGGAAAACATCAGAAAGTCGACTGTTCTACACAAGGCGTTCAGAAACGAGCAAGCTTAAAACCTCTCGGAATGCAATTAATTAACAGGGAATAAACCTACCCAGAATTCGCCCTTATGGGGATTACAGAATTTGAAGCAAAGCGAATAGGAACTTTTAGATAAAGCAGAACTATGGTCACAAATAACAGAAAAACACTGGTGCATACCTCCCCTCTCCATAATACATAATTATCAAAAGTGCATGGAACACGCAACGAAAAATAAAAAGATAAAAACATTTGGGACGATTTTCTTCGAACATCATACACATTTCACCAAATTCAACAAGTAAGATTACGTTGAATACGGCATGTGAAACATGCCAAACAAATGGTGGCAAACCCGTCACCGACCACTGGAAACTGAATGTTGACTGTTCAATATCCTTGAATAGAGAATAGACCAAGTAACAAGTGGAAAATAAGTGTGATTATTTCATACTACAATCTATTTTTACACTGAGACCTCCTTGGAGATGTCTGCGTCCATAGATCTCTCGTTAGTTACAGAAATTTTGATTAAGGCCTCATCACTCTAAAGTTGTCTGGCTTCGTTACCTTATTGACGTTTAACGGTGCCCCGTGCGACTATAACTTATTTTTCCGTTTGCGTTATTTCCATCCCATGAAAAATGTACAGTGAACTATTTCTTTAAACGACTGGTGTTAGCTAGACAACAAATATCCGCTAGGTTCTTCAGAATTTTCATTTGGTATGATGATGACTAACTGAAGACGAGCTTGTCGGCTACGCCGTTTTCATCTGATTTCAGACGGTTCTCCACTACTAGAAATGTCGTTGCGATCTATTTGTGATGACCAAGTGATGTTTGACATATGAATGAACTTGTAATGCTTCAAGACGTGTTGTCAAAATTGAGTTCTCAAACTGTGTGAGCATAAACTAAGCAATCGAAGCAAACTCAAATCATCGTTGGCATTATAATAAAAACTTATGAAATCATTTCTTTGAACCAGAATCAAATACAGCCCCGCGGTAACTTCAGCCTAGTTGAGGAGTCCTGATCACAGGCTTATCAGTTCTTTTGGACAAAGCAATCGTGTCTGTCATCTCCTCGAAGAGATCGAGTGGGTTGAAAATTATTCACACGAACTTGTGATGATGTCTAATGGTCAGTCATACGACTTCCATTGTGAAATAACCGGACATTATGATTCACATGCTGCCTCACAAGCGTCGAGTGCCAGCGTGCAACTTCCGGTCGGCAAAAGGAATATCGAATGCTGACAGAGTTTAATAAGAACGAAGTTTGAGTATTGTGTTTTTTTCGGAAGTGGGCTGGTCGAAAGGTTTGTCTGAACGGAAAAGCTTGGACCAAGCGTAAGTGATGTTTGAGTTGAACTAATCTAAACCTCCCTACGTCTACAAAAGAACTTTTTCGCGCACTTCCCAAGAAACATTCACTATGTCTGAACCTGAAGCTATGAACAGATGATCACGTACGCTTTTGGAAAACTGTTCTTGCAGATGTAACAATGACGGACGATTGCCTACTTCAGCATGAGCCACCCTCACCTATTGTCGTAGGCGGCCTTGCTGTACAAGATCACAGTCTATCACAACGAATTCGAAAAGAATATAATCCGTATCTAATTAAAAATATACTTGACCTCACTCTGACCAAATATCGTTGGGTCGGCAGATCAGGATGAAATCATGAACGGAAACTTGTATAACCGTCTTCCGTCTTTGTGTGCAGTTCCTCTTCTATGAAGATAATCAAGCGAAATCCAATCTGCAGTTACAACTAACATTTTTTCAGCTGATGTAAAGATGACTTTCAAGTTGATTTTATGTGAATTGTTGATGTCGAATATTTTTGTTAGAATGATGTATACAATGTGTTAACAACTTTGTTGAATAGGTCTATATGCCGCAGTTTGCTGACGATTCATTGTGGTTCGTTGGCGTTCAGCAAAACCGCACATAAAGTGTACCATTTCAAACATCTAGTTGTAACGTCCTCGAAAAGTTCAAAGCAGTTGAAAGGATAATTCCCTGAGATAAGTTTGTACAAGTTAATGAATTAGTTAATTAGCGGTTTCGAGCACATCTGTCACATGACGTAAAAGGGGAACAATTGTAACCTCATTGAAACTTGGTTCCTTCCTCCAAAGTAAATTCAACTGCCAAAAAGGTCGCACTGCTGCTCCTATTAAGAACGCGTGAGGACTGATAGTTGTGTTATGGAAATCCTCAATTAGGTCTATCGAAGACTGAAGTTACGGCTTGACGCCCACACCGGCTTGCAGCCTGAAAGTGTGGTTCTATAATATATTCCGAGCCGGAATGTTTTTGAGACCTTGGCGGAGAGGTTTGAGCAGCCTGGGACATTGCTTATTTTAGAATCATTCCGATTGATACTATGTAGAATATACAGCACGACGGGTGGTAGAGAGTATTCACATAGCGCACATAAACGTTGATGGGAGTTTGAGAGTGATGGGCAATATCAGGTTTACCTGCAAGTGTCAGCATAATACTTCAGTATTGGGTAACCCATTCCTTAAATGATGACTCATCGAAAGCTGGGTTGACCACCTACTTTAGTAAGAAGGTTCTGCCAATTGATTAGTTGGTTGTTTTGGCGTAAACCGGTGGCAAAACCGTCTGAGTAGTTCTGATGGAAATGACTGTTATCAGCTAAATGTTAACAGTGGTCTGCTGAAATAACAGGTTTCAGAGTACAGAACACAGAATAGCGTTAAATGATGATAACTTTGAATGCAATAGAGACTCATAAAACACGTTAGACGAAAATACCCATGAGTGATTACTTCAATATTTTTGAAAAGTTGATTATAGACGACGTCCTAACACGTTTCTCAGTCGTACGTGAGACACATACAAAACGACGCCAGTAAGCAAAACAATAAATGGTAATACGACTAAACTTTCTGACATACGATGCGGATCACAGACCTTCTATCAACATCTGATAAATTCAAATTTCGAATTCTGATGTGTTCCGGCATAACCCGTGTGATGTGGTCTTAAGATGAGCACGTTCACAATGTTGAAGGAGAGCTGTATAATCCTTATGAAAACCGCTTACTATGAGAAAAATTTCCTATGAAGCTCGACTGTTGCGAGAAAACCGAGGAGTAAACCGAACGTTCAACAAGACCATGTGAAAGTGAAGCAATCGTTTGTACCGTTCACATGAATGTAGGTTCTCATGTGACTAGCATGCGAACCCGCGTCTAAATGATTTGAGAACCTTATCAAACGGACGACATGGAGAGTACGTATTCACTTTTATATTTCGTGATTAAACTCCAAAAATAATTTTTAAAGCTGTGGGTGATCATCACAAAACAGTCTGAATTTCGATGGTACCTGACCGACGCCTGATCTTATATCAAACTTTTTGTCGAATCCAACCGAAGTACGATTATGTGTGAAACGATTTCGCGTGGTTAGAACATTCAGTCGATTGTTTCTATAGATACACTCTCACCAAACACACGTTACTTTGTAGATTTCATTCACTCAACGCAATCACCCCTGTGCCAAACGCACCGTTTTACCCACCGGAAATGCCAGTTGCTCACGAGAGTTTACCACATTCTATAGATTAAAGCCGACTTCTCGATTAGAATGTTGAACAATGACTCATCACTGTTACGTGTTGCTGTGTTTTCAACAGATGGTGAGTGCGGAGAAAACGCAAATTGGATGCGGAGCAGCCTCTTGCCATTCGAACGTTCGTTTGACAGTTTGCAACTATGGTCCTGGGTGAGTCAAACCGATATCACACCTGCATATACCTCCAAACCCTACGGAAAATTAACCATACAAATTTAGTTTCCGAGACCGAATGTGTACAAAGTAGACAGAATAATTTGGCTGCGGTATACCCTCAAGTGAATTCGGGGTAGATTTTTGTAACGCTTAAATTAGATTCATTAAACAGTTGAACTTATGGGATGAACAACATTCAAATTCGATTTCATTTATCTATGCACCCAGCTTCTAGACCGGTTTAAAATTGGAGCTCCAGTGTCATTTCAACTGGCTGTAAAATGCACCGCTGAACCGGATACTTTGTTTTGAATACGAATTCATACAATTGCACACTCGTTATGTAATCTGTGGTTGAGTGGTATTTAAACCATGTCTGTTGAATTACTGACGAATAACCGGTGCAACTGAATGTTTCTATTAGAAACTGAGATATCTAGTGTTCCTCAACTGATGACATATGCTAATTGTTTGATTCTTCTTCTACCATTACATTATTCACATACGCAAACCTTGGTTGTAAAATAGTAATAACCGGATCACGTGCTTATACACAGGAACATCTGTGAATTTCCGAAGCCCTTATTTTCACGAAGCATAACAGTACACTTAAAAGTGCACTGTGCTTCACAGCAAAGTTGAAGAGATAGTGATAGAAACCATCGTGGTACGGCGTTTTTAACAGCAGTTTGCCAAAATTAATGGACAAATAACGCAATCGGTAATTGTTTCCAAGCAATAGATTTTACGCTGTTTATAAGAGACATGTGAACTATGTCGTTCACCCGGAAACAATGTTGGGTGACAATAGACTCAAGCAAATAACACAAAAATGTTAACGGTGTTTGTCCGTCATGTGAGGTAAGATTGACTAATTATTTCTCGTTAAACTTCAATTGTCAATGCCGGCATTGTTACAGCTTTCCCGGAACAAGTATTGTTCTATCATGGTCCCACGCAATAGGCATCTTACTGTTCCTTCTTCGTTTTTATAATCTATAATGAACCATGTGGCTTATGTTAGTGGGTGAAGTTAGTTGTTGCGAGACTATTGTAGTAACGTCTATTCATCAGCAATTTGTTAGATTGTTCATTATGTTTCTATCCAATGCGGCATACCATTCTTTCGAACTATCACTCATGTCCCCTGGATTACAATGATGAAAACAAGAAAACTATTAGAAAAAAGAAGCTAGGGTTTCTATCATCCTCTGCGACGGTTTCTTCCTAAACGTTCAACCTATTTCTCACCGGATGAGCTGGTAGGTAAATGTGAATAGTAAATCCAATTTATTAGACCGGATAGTACTCAGGACCATGACTGTGAACAGCCTGCTGATACACCATGACAGGAAATTAGTTGAGCTGTGATTGGTTGAGCTGAGGTTCAGACAGTAATTTTCTTGTATATAGAGTAGCTGTCATTGCTTGACACAGGGCGAGATGTGCTGTACGAAAGGAACCTGCTTCTAGAAGCACGTATTACGGTTACACAATCTAGCTGGAGTTGTCTCAGCAATCACCAAAATGCACTAAACAACCGTCCTGGTTAGTTGATAGCAATTCAGTAACCACATTGGCGAGTTACGCAACAATAACCTTGTGCCTGCTTTTTCCGAACCAATTCCACTGCAACAAAATTCATGTGCCTCGCTCAACGTTTGGGTGGCATCTAGCTGTGGGCATTTGAAAGCAAGATCAATAAAACATTGGATAATTAACGCTAAAAAATGTCTAAAGAGTGGAGTACCATCCTTAATTTGTTGGCGACAGATTTAATTGTTGTCCGGAACAACCGTCATGCGTTCACTTAAGACAGTACAACTGTTGGAGTAAGGAGTAAACTGTCGGTGAAGGCACGAACTCGCCCACTAATCTTTAATGTGTTAGCTTGCCTTCATGTAATAATAGTCCGCCAAACGATTCGCAAGCAAGGCAACATCAGCATGGGGCAAGTTTTCGTATAATTGCTGTGAAGTGGAAATTGAACTATAACGAACTATGAGATCTAAATTTAATTGTTACCTTCAGCAATTTTTTGTATGAAGTGACCTGATGACCTTGGGAACTGGACTACTTTCTATCACCAACAACATGGGAGAACACGAAATCTCATTAACTTTAATAGAGTGTGGAAATATAAGAAACGTTTTCGTAAATTATTCAAACTACTATAGTAGAGCAGGGTGAAATTAGACAGACGCGCTGCATATATGTGTCATTTTGATATTTTGTTTGCTTTCCCCCGTTTTCACACGCAGGAGAAACTTATTATGCCAACCTCATTACAAAGCTAATCTCTTAAAATGTTCCAACTCCGTTGGACCTACAATTATCGGGTGAACGTTGGCTCTGCTTATATCCATCTGCCTGCTGTTTTCCGCGTGAAGGACGTAGAATACTGTCATATTTTGGCCTCTTCGAGGACCGTTCACACCACTTCAATTTGAACAATGCTTTGATTTCACTCTGTTGCATTACCACTTTTGCGTTACTTCATCACGCATATTTGACGAAGTTTCATAAACGTTGCTTTCAGTACTTCTTCCGCTATGACCTTGCATCAAACATGATATTTGTATTGCCGGTTATTTTCGAAACAATAAATAGCCACTAGCATTACTATGTTTTTCAGCATGCCGTGAGCGAGATGCAAATTAGGCTAATACGTTTCAAAGTACTGTCCAGTTAGAAGTATAGTGACATTGCCATAACGTATCACGAATGCAGGCAGGCGGAAGACATTGTTAGGTGACCGGTGGAAATGGGGATGGAATATTTACTCATCGAAATCAGCATTATTCGAACGTTGTCCCCTGTAGAATAGACAGATAGCTTCTGCATCAATGTTCCCTCCCCTCCTCGTGATGGCGTTCCGGTTTCCTGGCCCAGCAAATGGAATTTGGCAACCCTTCACGGCTTGGATCTTTGTGGGGTTTAATAAAAACTTTTCCAAGTATGACCTATTTGCTAAACTTACCGAAGTTTTACAACAAACGGCATATGCAGAATCATTGAAAACCCAGTAATCTTTGAGGAAAATTGCAACGTAATATCGTTTATTTGGCTGTCTACAATAGTTTGGAGCATATTTTGATTTCATGTTGTCTACTGTCCCAACTTCATTTCCACGTTATAAGGCGGTTAGTTCTAGAAAGGACGGAAGATTTTGTTCACGCTACCTAACCAAGATGTTAGACAAATTCAAGCGAGCGTAAAGAATAATGCGTGACTATCTGGAATTTAGTTCAGTTGATTTTGATTCCTCACCCGTCATCCAATAATTGACGTCCTTCTCAGATATCCGGTGTGGTCCCATAATTAAGCATGTACACACACACAACTAACGATATAACCGACAGGTTAGTCCTGCACCATAATAAACATAACATCATTCTCAGTGTAGTCATTCGGGTTTTTGAACCGCGATGGACTTACCTGACAACTTCGGGAGTCTTTAAAACAGCCTGTGACTCTCCGTATTTCATTCAGGGGGTCATAAAACTTAAAAGCACATGTTCGTTTCCGGTTGTAATGCTCACATTTAAATTACATCTGAGGACGCATCATTATTGACGAGTTGCGGTTCTACTTTAAGGCAAAACAAAGCAAAGTTAAGCTGGTTCCTCTGTAAATCAATTTGATCCCCCAAGTGGCACCTTGTCTTAAAGATATATTATTTCAATCATTGAGGCAAACGACCGAGTATCCCGCCAATGCCTTCAAAGTTGCAACACGTTGCGCCAGAATGATGTCTTTTGTTTATGCTGAATAAAACCATCCGCTTTTCTCCATGTCTTCCAATCGGTCTAGGTTTTCACAAAATTCCTATTTATCAAATGAATTGTAAACGTTTAGGTGCAACACGTTCACATCTCTCTCTTGTTAATGCTCGTAATCATTAATGTTCACGTCACGGCCGTGACAAGAAATCCGATCATGATTTTATGACGCCAGCGTATTGATCACTGTGGCGATGATCTTAAATTAGCCTCGAAATAACCATCTTATACTGGAGCTCAGCCATAATACTTGGTGAATTATGCTTGGATTTTTCAGTCGCCTTGAAAGAACACACAGCAACTTCCCTGTTAAGCCCGATAGATTACCCCACTACCAGGAATTCTGTCCGTGTTTAAGCCTCAGAAATCATGGAAATGTTGAGAATGATTTTACTCAGTGTTGATTAGTGGCGACTATCTGTCTACATAAGTACCACATCACACGGATGATTGTGGCTATTTCATTAAACAAAACTTATTAATCAACATTTGCTGTGCTACATAAGTACCACATCACACGGATGATTGTGGCTATTTCATTAAACAAAACTTATTAATCAACATTTGCGTGCGACAATCCAGTCATGCGTGGCGCGTGGAACTAATGGCGAAATTCAAATACAGTGCTTCCTCTCGAAACCTGCTGACTGGTGAATCTTTGGGAACGCGGAAGTTGCAATCAGTTGTGAGTGATGTCCAGTTTGTTGTTAACCCAGATCAACTGTTGCTCACTAAGACCCAACGCACCCTAACCTCTAAGAGGTCAGTAGGACTGTGCACGTTAATCTTATCGCGGTGACCTATAAATTGATTGTCTGTTGTTCAAGACCGAATACAGAGCAATTTCGTCTTTCGAATAAACTTAGAATCACCTACAGTCGTAAAATCAGACTTGCATTTCTGTTGTGTATCGCTGCACAGAGCAGAATTGGTTTAAATATATGCTCACCTGTGTGCCTTATTACTAACATCCACATAGACGCCAATGATGATATGACTAACTGCAGACAGCAGTCAAGCTGGCCTGACATAATAAGTGCGCAGTTTGCCGCAATAATTCCGCGTAACAAGAACACGAGGGTGAATACCCATAAAGGAAACCAACGAACTATCCAACTAGAACAATGCGGGGACGTTAGAATAAGTGAGATAATATACAGCACTCATCCCCATTGTAGCGGCTGCAACACTGTGTTACGTGATCTGTTATCAAGTGTTACGATGTGACTGTGACAGCGAGATAGTCTCTGCGTACGCACTGTGGTTTCATTCAATTGTTCGCGTTTTAATCAGTGTGTGCAGCTCTGTCATTTTGTCGCTTGGCAGATATACAAGTGGCTCATGCCGATGGTGATAGTGAGTAATCTTCGTAACTCTCTTCTCCTGATATTTGAACACACGACCGTAAGTTCTTTGAAGAAGTTAGAGTTATAGGTTGACTGGCGTAGCGGAATTTGTGACGCTACTTCTTAGTCGAAGATATACGTCCAGCGACAAATGGAAAGCAGACAATCCGTTTACATGTGCCTGATCGGAACAATCTTTTTGATCAAACTCAGCTCAAAGAGCTTGTTTTAAACCTCCAAAAGAATACATCGGTTCTTCCTCGATATAGTAGTGCGCTTGACAAAAATCGGATTCTCCTCCTGGTATAATTAACACGGAAAATCTCGGTCCCGAAAATACCGCGACTGTCCCCGTAATTTGCTCCCAAGACAAACCAAAAGACGCGTGCAAAACAGCATCGTTCCATTCTGAAAACGTGTCCGACAATGATAAAATTACATAGTCACCTAGAAACACTCTCGAATCAGAAAATGGAAGAACAGTTACCGAAAATAATAGTTGCGGGTACTAATCCACCAATGAACATGACGGAATAAAGGTCGGACAGGTAAAAAAAAATAGCCAAAGTTAACTCACGACCGCTCTGGACAATGACGCTCATTCGGGTTGGATCAGTCGTCTTTATTTTGAGTATGGATACAGTTTTGGACGGAAAATATGGACTTCCTAACAACGCTGTACTCTCTATTCAGCTTGAACGATGGAGGTTGGATTTACAGATCCATCCACTCTGACGAGTTGTGTTCGGTAGCTGATGGCAGACTGCTGAGTTCTAAATTGGTGAGCATTTCGGCGGTTTTGGAATAAAGAAAAGATAGTCATATTTTTGTGTTCACAGCTTTTTGGTTTGTGGGATCAGTCAAACATCTAACAGTTAATCGTGTGTAGTTTATAAGAGAAAAAACGTACAGCTTCCCAGTGGGAAGAGGTAATCAGCGTGCATGTGCTGGTATAGCTTGTCGGACCGAAGTCGCAGATTCGCAAACTAAAGCACGCAAGTGCTCTGAGATAACCACTAAATAGCTGTTGCCCTTTTCGTGATTATCACCATTTGTAATAGCCTAAGTGAACATTCAGAGCTTTCCGGAGGTATTGAAATGTGTCTGTTTAAGTGTACTCCGGCGTTGCATCTATTCTAAGTTATCAATCTAGCAAACTACTGATGAGTAATGTAGTTCAGGCGCCCGTCATTGGCGATAGTAGTTTCCAGCGTGAACTGACCGAGGAATGCCACCTGGGTATTCAGTCTCTTGATAATTTTCAAATGACTTGTGTTGGGTGGGTAGCCATGTCCGAAACTGAAAGTTCGGGGTCGTTATGTGACCTCTTAGCACAGCTGGTAGGGTAATTACCTTGTTTGGTCACGCTGTTTCTGGTGCTGCTTCGGATGCAGTCGAAGTCTGTTCCAGCTCACGCGCGCTCAATGTCGGACAACACATGTAGATAACCCTACGAGTGAACGTTTGTGGTCGTCATCAGCTCATCAACTGACTGTAGCACTAACTGGCAATACCTTCTGGCATTCCACTGTAAAACATAACTTACAGTCTAGTACTCGCCAATCAATCATTTGAACGAATTTTGAATTGTCCAAATTCACATGGCTTTCATACAACATGCTGTTAAAAACCACTCCAGATTGAAGGCCACGCCGACTTAGTCAATGTGAACATGGTTATTCTATTCTGGTCTTATGTGAAGTATTCTTTGCAGACTCTTAACGGCGAACGAATTCACCAGTGACATACCGAACCAGATATTTGCACACACGGAGTGCGATGCAACACGTTTGTCAACTAACGGCTTTCGAGTGTACTGATACAAGTAGTGGAGCAAGGAGACCTAAATAGTTCGGAGGATAACTTTTTGACAGAAATCGCAACGAAATGAGGAACACTATGCACAAGCCGGCCGAATGGAAGTTACAACTGATACACAAGCAATAAATACCAGTAGTGGGATAATCTCCTCAAAAGAATACCATATGCCAAAGTTTCAAGGTTTGCCCCAACTTTGTTCATGGAATGGCGGTGTTCCAAAAAATTGGTCTTCTTAGATAGTCAAGTAGCACGCAGATTAAGTGACACGTGGTTGGATTGTCCCCACTTGAAATCAGTCGGATATCCATTGGGAGCACATGTTCTGAATTGACATTCCTGAAGATAAGCTCGTATTTGACGAGTATCACGTCCGCGACGAGCCTCCAGTTGACGATGAAAATTAACATGATGGCAAGGAATAAACGAATAGGGTGCCCTTCATCTGCAAGTGAACATCCTAAAAATTAGGATTACATTTATCGGGACTAGATAAGTGACGATCTTTTTCCAACAAAAGTGTTGTACTACTCACTAACCGTGAGTAACTCGATTTAAATCTACATTTAGTTGGTGGTAGTTTCAGAAAACGTTGCCTCTTTCAAAACTCGAAGCAATCTGGTTTCTGGGGTGCTAGAACAGCATATGAAGGAACAGGCAGAAATATGTAAACAAAATGTACAACTTGCGGAGGATATGCGGCTACTGTTCATTTTCTGTGTATACGTATATAAAAATAAACGATTCCGTCAAACTGCTTTTTTCAGGAAC
>LOND01001618.1:52194-65163 GCA_014220965.1 Paragonimus kellicotti | reverse complement strand
TGTGACTATTTCATTAAACAAAACTTATTAATCAACATTTGTGTGCGACAATCCAGTCATGCGTAGCGTGGAACTAATGGCGAAATTCAAATACAGTGCTTCCTCTCGAAACCTGCTGACTGGTGAATCTTTGGGAACGCGGAAGTTGCAATCAGTTGTGAGTGATGTCCAGTTTGTTGTTAACCCAGATCAACTGTTGCTCACTAAGACCCAACGCACCCTAACCTCTAAGAGGTCAGTAGGACTGTGCACGTTAATCTTATCGCGGTGACCTATAAATTGATTGTCTGTTGTTCAAGACCGAATACAGAGCAATTTCGTCTTTCGAATAAACTTAGAATCACCTACAGTCGTAAAATCAGACTTGCATTTCTGTTGTGTATCGCTGCACAGAGCAGAATTGGTTTAAATATATGCTCACCTGTGTGCCTTATTACTAACATCCACATAGACGCCAATGATGATATGACTAACTGCAGACAGCAGTCAAGCTGGCTGACATAATAAGTGCGCAGTTTGCCGCAATAATTCCGCGTAACAAGAAGACGAGAGGGTGAATACCCATAAAGGAAACCAACGAACTATCCAACTAGAACAATGCGGGGACGTTAGAATAAGTGAGATAATATACAGCACTCATCCCCATTGTAGCGGCTGCAACACTGTGTTACGTGATCTGTTATCAAGTGTTACGATGTGACTGTGACAGCGAGATAGTCTCTGCGTACGCACTGTGGTTTCAGGAATATCTATTTGAGCAAAGGTTTGTGATCCCTTTTTTTAACCGAGATTATTTTGTTCCATGCAATCGTAGGCAGAAAATTCGAAATTTGCGGGGCTAACTGCTTTAATTGCATAACGTTTGCGTTGGTTCTGTGGCCTTTTTCATTACCTACACGTTCCGGGAATTTCAAATATTTCAAGGTTCATTTTTCGATCTTACAGGGTGTAGTTCCTTCTTTTTATTCTTGAGACGAAGCACTCCCACTCCAAAGTAGTATACACCCTTTCATCAGGGGACATCCTGAGGCCTGAAGAGCTTTGTCCTAACGGTGGTTTACCAAGGAGAATGGATGTATATGAGTGTAAGTTAACGAAAGGACAGCAGTCAGTGGTAAGATAAATTAATGAACCCTATAGGAAAAAAATGATTCACAGGGTTAAAGGCACAGGAAATTACAGGAAAAATGCGAACGTTCCTAACTTTGCGGCCAATGTATTCTTCTGGGTTACAAATGATACGATTGCAGAATATGGACAGAAGCGTACTGAGGCATATCCACATTTGATCACAATCGCATTATAGAATTTAGGAATTGTTAGCTTGTTGCTTTGACAGACACGATTAGCTATGCTAGAATTGAATAGGTCGTGATAAAAATTCCTGAAGATCCAGCAAATGTATGTAGTGGTTGCAACAATTACACTCATACACTGTCGTTGATCGGCCTCCCGAAGCGATGGTAGACAATCGGCAATCAACTTCCACGAAGATTATTTCAAGCACCAAGTAAAATACATCAGAGCGACATGACATTTCGTCAAGCTGATCACACCCTTAATGATTCAATGTCGTGAGGAAAAAATCTGTGAGCCAACACTCCATTTTAGGTCAAGAGGACAGATATTAAATCTGAAATCCGGCGAAACGATCTGCCTATTTTGAATCATCTTCTGTGTATTAGAGCGTGGTCATAAATGATTTGTTATCCGTCAGTTTAGAAGAACAAATTTCACGCAAAGTACATCATTTGGTGCAGATCACCTTGTCGTAGTCTCCTTCAGGATAGCTAGCAGTTAACGAGGCAAATTGTCTCTAAACATTAGCTTTTGATTCAACCTCCAAAAACAATTCTTTAATTCAGTTCAGAAGTCACCATGTCGTTGAAGTACACTTTTCCGAACACTCCCTGCTACGAGTGAAAGTAGCAAATAATTAAAGAAGTTGTTAGTGGAGAAGGGAAAAGCAACTTCAGGGTGTGCAGTGTCTGTTTGTTGATTTTGTATCCAGAATCTGTCGACTTTTGCTAGAGACGTTACTTTTCACCTAGTGATGCTAAAAGCTGCTTGCAATAATAGCAGTCGACCGGTAGCAAACATTCTGCCTTTTTGAAAACAGCGATGATATTGTTCGTTGTCAACGCAAACTCATGGGATTTTGCTGTTAGTCGCTAGTTTCTCCGGAAAATCGCGTGGTTCGGAACGCACGACCGAAAGACGGCGGTTTNTTGGTTCCCGCTGACAATATTGGCTTTAAATGCTAAGTGATTAACATCCTCTCAACTTTTTCCAAAGACTGCTGTTGTATCAGGAGCGTGTGATCTGGCTAGAAGTCTCGTTATACTATATGTGGAGTGGATGTCAGCCACCAATGTCTGGTTTCGATATAGTCTAATTCAGCGTAAAAACTGCTATGACCTCTGTCGGTAATCATTGCCACAAATCGATCATTCGTTTCACACAATTATTGAAATCAAAGGTTTCCCTGACTCTCAACCCTTAACAACGTGCCAGTTATGTTTAATGCGATTTGACTGTGGAAAGCAAAAAAATCTATATTTTGGCGGAAAACCCCTTCCGAATGCATTCTCCGGGCCGCAGTGTGGGAACTTGAAATATATAGACTGTCATTACAGTCCGTTTCTTTGATAGGGTTTCACAACCTCATCGAATGCTGTATCAAACCTTTTCATTCTTCACTAAGATGGGACTTTCACTGAATGGAAGTGGTCTTTGTGGATGCGGTCTTATATACCCAGGTGTGCGGACAGAGGTAATCTCTAGAGTTGGAAGATCGTCTTTTGGATGGGCCATCTCGTCAGTATTTCGGATTAGTCGATGTTCAACCTTCCGTTTCTACACTTGAACATTTAACAGAAATGCACAATTTTAGTTTAATCGGTACTTCGTATGTGCATGAGATGAACGTTCGGTACAATAAGTTGTCATCCTGAATTAAAAGGTATTGAAAGTGTACAATAGCACCGAACACAAACATGTTAAATTCTGTATACGTATGAAGCTAAATGCGTAAAGCAGCAGTCCTGAAAAGCACAAAACATCTCTTGAGGACATTGCTCACCGTTAAAGTGACATGACGGAAAGGAAGCGGTTCTTTCACTTACGAACAGGATTAGGATTTGGACGGGTTAGGCAGAGCTGCCCTTAAGATGTAGTGTATACCCGCATCCAACATAGCCGGCAGTGCTAACGATTTACATAATGTATTTGTGAGTCTGTCTATCTGCGCGCTTAACGAGAGTAACCATTTAGATTTCATTGTGATTCCATGACGAACTTCTAAGCTGTCAGCTACTCACAAACAGTTGCTGAAATGAACAACTTTACATTGGCTTTCTTCGTGAGCATAATCTTAGTGTACTCATGTTTTAGTAAAAGCGATTAAACTAAAATTGTGATTATATTTCGAGCAATTACATAGCTGCAACACATAGCGCACGTCTGCAATTCCATAAAGCAGCTGAAATGTAGTTCGAAACGATATTTGCAAGCAAATGGTTTGAAAATTTGACTCCTATTGGGGCCGTTGCATGTAGACGTTTTAATGGCTATTTCTGAAAATGACCAGATTCAAGTAACTGATAATGAATGTGGCTTTTGCGATCTAACCGTAGCTAAACGGGTAATTTAGCCACTTTGAACGTGGTTTAAAGTTACCCATATTTTGAAATAAAATCTAAGTCTAACTATAAGCTAGCCTTTCTGAGTGTAGAACTTCAGTGCCACACTGACATACCTATTGAACGTAACATCCATTAAGAGGAATCTAGAGTTACCAGCCAGTTACTTTTAGCGACCTTGTCCAGCATGCAAAAAGGGTCCCATTTACAGCTGCTAGTCTATAAGAGTAAGGTTAATGTGGGCATAACATCAGTTTTGACTGAGTGTCCTTCCACAGCACGCTGTTGTTTCACACTAGCTACCCGAACCGTTTTCAATGTAGGAATTTGCAGCATCGCGAAAGAACAGACAGATTGTTTCAAAAGCACTGCACATTACTTTACCATTCACAATCGATTTTCTCGTTGCAAGAAGACTCAGAAACGTGGTCAGCAAAGCCGTCTGTGTCAAAAAATTGCACAGTTGTTTCAACTCTATTACAGCATTGTGCCTGCTTCTGCATCTTCCTTCTGTGTGTACGTATTTACTTGTTCCCTTTGCACTTATTAGATGGTCTGCACAACCGACTGCTTACGTGAANAAATACCGCGACTGTCCCCGTAATTTGCTCCTAAGACAAACCAGAAGACGTGTGCGAAAAAAGCATCGTTCCACTCTGAAAACGTGTCCGACAATGATAAAATTACATAGTCACCTAGAAACACTCTCGAATCAGAAAATGGAAGAACAGTTACCGAAAATAATAGTTGAGGGTACTAATCCACCAATGAACATGACGGAATAAAAGTCGGACAGGTAAAAAAAATAGCCAAAGTTAACTCACGACCGCTCTGGACAATGACGCTCATTCGGGATTGGATCAGTCGTCTTTATTTTGAGTATGGATACAGTTTTGGACGGAAAATATGGACTTCCTAACAACGCTGTACTCAGCTCTATTCAGCTTGAACGATGGAGGTTGGATTTACAGATCCATCCACTCTGACGAGTTGTGTTCGGTAGCTGATGGCAGACTGCTGAGTTCTAAATTGGTGAGCATTTCGGCGGTTTTGGAATAAAGAAAAGATAGTCATATTTTTGTGTTCACAGCTTTTTGGTTTGTGGGATCAGTCAAACATCTAACAGTTAATCGTGTGTAGTTTATAAGAGAAAAAACGTACAGCTTCCCAGTGGGAAGAGGTAATCAGCGTGCATGTGCTGGTATGGCTTCGTCAGACCGAAGTCGCAGATTCGCAAACTAAAGCACGCAAGTGCTCTGAGATAACCACTAAATAGCTGTTGCCCTTTTCGTGATTATCACCATTTGTAATAGCCTAAGTGAACATTCAGAGATTTTCCGGAGGTATTGAAATGTGTCTGTTTAAGTGTACTCCGGAGTTGCATCTATTCTAAGTTATCAAATCTAGCAAAGCTACTGATGAGTAATGTAGTTCAGGCGCCCGTCATTGGCGATAGTAGTTTCCAGCGTGAACTGACCGAGGAATGCCACCTGGGTATTCAGTCTCTTGATAATTTTCAAATGACCTTGTGTTGGGTGGGTAGCCATGTCCGAAACTGAAAGTTCGGGGTCGCTTATGTGACCTCTTAGCACAGCTGGTAGGGTAATTACCTTGTTTGGTCACGCTGTTTCTGGTGCTCCTTCGGATGCAGTCGAAGTCTGTTTGAATAACGTTATCAGGCTGCTTACGACGAATTCTACTACAGTGACTCTTCGGAGCTAGAGAGACAACCGTGAATAACTACAGTCCACTTCATTGTTCTGTTGAGACACAAGGTCAGACTTGAATGAAGTAAATATTTTTATAGACCTGAAGGCAGTTCCGGTCTATAGCAGCATAACTGGTGTTCTCATAAATGAAACAGAAGATTGGGTGATTCTATACGACTAATCAAAAAAATTTGGCCCAACCGTACTCTTTAGGAAAGACTGTTCGTCTCTTTCAGCTGACTGTTCTTGTGACACCCAAACGTTCTTCTTTTATTGACAACACTCTTCCATGTACATGTATATGCAGCGACGTTCTGAATATCCATAATCAAATGCTAGTACACTAATCTGTTCCGTGAACTAGAGAACAGATTTAAAGTTGATGTAAAACATCCGGATAACGTTGTTGGTGGTTATTGTGCAACGAGCCGGCAAAAACCAGAATTCAATAGCAATCTAGAAAATTCATAAGCTAATCGCTAAATATTTCCTGATTCGTGCTTTGATGTAACAACCAGTTCATTGTTTCATGGTCAAAGTGAAGGTGAACCATTGGAGAAGTGGGAACATTTTGCCTAATCGACGGGTAGCCGTGTGTATACGAGATGAACCAGCTCCTTTTTAATACGCTGTGGGTCTCCGGGTTTGACCGGAGAGACAGACAACCTGTCAGTTGCGACATTGTATACGCATAGAAAACCGGAAGCAATCTGAAGGAGTTGATACGGGTGCAGGTGTTGATAGTTCACCTTCCTTGGTGTGAGTCTCCAATGTAGGTGAATTTTTAATTTTTGCATGCACTGAATGCAAAAGATTTGCTTGAAAAGACCCTTAATTTCCTAGAAGTTGTTTGAAACTACTATCGGACCACTCGTTAACATTTACCGCAGTTACAAATAGTGAACAAAGCTTCTGAATATTTGAAGTCAACGTGTTTTAATTTCGCACATTTTAATCACCTCAGATAATTGTAGACCAAATGATGGTTCACTGTCTACGTGGTAGCTACTACGGAACGCTTGACTGTAAGCCTGTTATCCAATATCCCTGAACCATGGCGGGATATAATTTGCCCTGACTCTGATGAGTGCTGCAGTGTATAAAATGAATATGCAAGAGTTGAGTTGACCACCTTGATGAGTTTCAAATTAGTCAGTCCTGAATAACCCATGATTCGCAGTTCCCGTCACCAGTCGTTCTACGGACATGCTCCTCAAATTCCTCTAGCGGGCGTCAGTGTTTTATGGTCACCTGCTGGCGCTTGAGCACTTCATCTCAAGCTCCAGTTATCACGTTGAATATTCCATGTCCACCTACGTGAGTGATCAACCGCTCATGCAGGAGAAATCTAGCAAGAATGTGACATAAGTGCTAGGCTAGGCTAACAAGTGGACACTGCTAAAGTGTGCAATTCTCCATGGACCATATAGCTCAAGTCTTAGAAATTAATATCATCTCAACTCGGTTTACGCATTCAACATCGCTTGAATGGTGGACATTTGGAGAGCGTGCATGCATTATATGGTCTGTTACGGTGGTTACTGGGTTTTGGGTCAATTTTCTCTATTAAATGGGAATATGTTTATTATGGCTGCGTTTACACATTTTTAGCTGAGAAGCTCATCCCTACAGAAACCCATTCCATAAGACACGTATCTATATACACAATGGGAAGCATAAATTAAGCTGATTGTGGGTTTCCCAAAATGCGAGTAGACAGGCAGTGTTGACTGATTTGTCTGGTTATCAAACTTATCTTACAGATGGATACAGTACACTAGCATCAACAACTAAGTTTCCGATTTAGGGAGTCAGTGCCTGCACTTCACACATCTCACGGAGCAGTGAGAATGTGTGTGTAGTTTCTAGAAGGCACAAACATTCGAGCTAGATGCAGTTGAACTGCTGTAAATATATGCGACGAGTTGAGCTACAACTTAGTAAGCTACGGAATAACCAGGTTACCCTTGAGGTCACTATGTCGGTTGACAATAGAATCAGTGACTGCAAAGAACCATTATAGTCGTTTGCGGTACTTTTAAACAATCAAGGTAGGGACAAGTTAGAAAGCTTTTCCTCAGGTCACGTTTCGTTATATCACGGTCTTGCGTGAAATACAGCAGAATTCTTTCGAGAATGGACAAAAATCTCCTCGGACGATCCAGTGAGTGTTTATAAAGCAAAACTAACGGAATGCTAAAAAGTTTATTTTTGTTGGTTATACAACAAAACAATCGAAAAATGAGCTAAGTATACAGGACAAGCATGGGTATTGCCCGACTCTAGGCTTAGGAACAAACCAAACGCGCCAGAATGACCTGTTGTGGAATATACTGATGAAAACGGATGTAAATTTCTAAAATCCAAGTGAACCTACATAGTGAAAAAGCAACAACGACATAAGTATACTCTAACCTATCTGAGAGAACCGTCTTTCTAACATTGGTTATTGTGGGTGATTGCGCTCGAAGCTTATTTTGCTGATGGATACTCAACGCTACATATCTTTAGTAGGAATACCATGGTCTTCAAACGTTGACCGCTGTATCGGAATGAAACTCAATTCGAACGCACACGCCCACCAATGAAAGTATTTTCCTGCTCCAGAAGGGAAATATGTTAGATCTGGGATTCACTCTCACAGAGAGTGAGTGAACAACTACGTTTAAATAAGGTATTTAATTCTGCTGACATATTTTTTGATCAACCAATCCATCAACTTCTGAAATGGATAGAACGAAATTTTGTTGACCATTATCATTCGATTATACTCAAAAGAAAAACGCAGTCTCCTGGAATATTTTAAGTTCGGACTTTTATATGCACTCAAGTGGTTGGTTAATCTGGAATATCTTCATCCCGTGAAGAAACATCACCAAGTTATTTTCTCAAATAATGTGAACTGTTCGCTGGAATACCTTGGAATTTTGCACACGAGGACTATATAATTGTAACAAATTGAAATACTTAGGTGAAGTATGTTTGAAAACTTCACCACATATAAGACCCCTAAATTAAGCTTAGTATTTTATGCACCATTATCTTTGTAAAAAGCATGCTGCTGAAAAAAGTTTTGCAACTGACCATTCAAGTCGTGTTCATTTTCATGCAAACCCATTTTGTGGTTACTACTGAGCAATTTCAGTTAGATTGAACCGTAGCTTTTACTTCAAATACATGTCAGAGATACCCGTTCACGTACTATGCCAGCCTGACTGTCAGGCTTGTTCCCACGAGGGACGCCCAAATTCTCTCGTCCCCTGGTTAGATTATGATGGAATTCATCTTCATGGTTCCAGATGATTTGTGAGTGGATATCTGTTAGGTTGCTTGAAGCATCAAAGCAAATAACAGTGGACTTTCTTCAGAAGATGTCGATCCAAGGGCGTCACATTCACTGGTATACATGTATGCAACTGACCAACAAGTTGACAGTTTCATGGTTTAATATTTAATGTAACTCGTTACTGAGGTTAACAACAGCAGTCATACTATGGGTCGTCGTGTTATTGGCGCAAGTTACACTGTTTCACTCTGTAAATTGTCGCGAATATTCATCAGATGCAGTTTACACTTTGATAGTTGCAATGTTATGAATTAGTCTATTTTTTAGTACAGCAGACCTGCAGTAATGACGACGTTAATAGAAGGCACTCCGGTGTTTTTGTTCTGTGGTAGTCTTTGTTGAAAGAATCAGTCGGTATATAACGTCAAAATGACGTGTTTGTAACTTAATACCTGTTAAATTTACCTGAAACACATTCGATTCTTCTGTGGTACTTTTGGTTTCATAGGTCATCTTTACGGTTGTGTAGCGCAAACTGGCTTATTGATCAAAGACCTGATATTCTCTTCGGCACTCGCTATTTCTACATAGAGTCTGTTCTCTCTCCGAATTACACGCATCGTATACTTTCGTCGATCAACACAGACTTTCTGGACAGCTTTCGTGTATAATAGAATGAGACGTTTTATCTATAAAGAAAACTGTTTGTACCCTTTCAGCTTGGGAGAATTTGCTTCGTTTTCCCATCCATGCCATGTAAAGACTGACACTTGTCTGTGGTTATTTTTGAAGATGTAGATGTGTCAAACTACATAGCCCCAGGGTAGGTAAAACAGTAGTGTTCGATTTATTTACTAATTCACTTCTGGTGCATCAAAAAACTTCAAATTAGGTCGTCGAACCTTTCCGGTTGTCTTTCTAGGACAATCTTACCGCCGATGAGTTAGTTTACAGAAAGTGCCTGTTCCAAAGAGTTCGGTCTTGCACCGAGTGCTCAAAGGTAATAAATGAAATGCTTTTTCGATGGCAAGTTCATGCATTCAATGTTACTTATACCGACATTTGCGTGGGAATTGTGGTAATCCAATAGCCTCGACAGCCTTTGTGTTCTTTTATCACCTCGATGCTGAGGCTTTTCAAGCGATTTCAGAGCTTTCGGAACTCATCACTGGTCGTTGTATACCATACAATTTGAAGCAGCGCGGTGGTGCACAAATCAGTGACCGTGAGCTGTAGCTTCCACCCAAAGCTATATCGGGATAGCGAATCCATCAACCAGTCTTTCCAGCTTTCAGACCATGACACCAATATATATTGTTCGCTGAAATCGGCCGAAGCTGAGCTACTTCAGCACAGCTATAAAGATTTCCGGACAGGTATCCTGCTAATGTTTTGTGCAAACTGTCCAATCATATGTTCACCAAAATTATGTGAAAAGCAGATATTTCCATGAGATCAAACATTAACTCAGACGCTGTCACCTTGGGAACGAAAACAGCCAACTGGCGCTTGTAAAATGAAGTTCAACCGCTAATTCGTCGTTACTTTCACTGCGATATATGCGAGTCATGCAAGCCTTCAGTATACTACTCACCAAATTTAGCATGGTTAAAATACTGCCAAAATTAATCCTCAGCAAGATATTCAGTTCCACTGCACGCCTTGGTTGTTTTGCAGACGGCCATTCGAGCTGCCACAGACCGGACTGTTTCGTTTCCTTAAATGACTTCAGAGGAGTTTTATTTCGCTCTCTACCGAAACACGCCACACCTTCACAAAGCGTGAATAGCCTGTAGACCAGAAAGGCGTGAAGAAAGCCACTGCCACATGCGTAGCGATGTCCAGAGTGCACGACAAACACCGTACAAGAGTATCAACACAATGCAAAACAGGTTTTTACACCCTGGATTGTAGGCGTACAACTAGCGTAAAACCACTGAAAACCGGCTGCAACGCTCAGCAGAGTTGTATGCCCGCTCGGTATCACGCCATTCAACACTCTCAATTCATGAAATGCATCTCCGTTCAGGGCGACATACTAAGTAGATTGTACAAACAATTTTTGCAATGTGCGATTTCTGAACATATTTGACATTGATGGAGACGAAACTTAACTGGAAGAAAACGTAACAGTTGGACATCAGCGGTACATCTTGGTCGGAATTAACACTCAGATTACGAAGCGAACAAATGTTACGCAGAATAAACATATTCCTTAGATCTGGAGAAGGCAAATATGATTCATAATACATCAACGATTGTTCAGTTGCTAATGAAGATCATCGATACATTAGGTCAGCGAATATATACTCAATCCCTAATTCATAACTGTACTAGTTAAGAATGTGTGCCGCACCCGTTGTCGATAACACTGAATTGACATTCAGTATTGGTTAACTAAAGTGTCTTTGTTCTTCTAGAATTAACCTCTGCTGTCATTGCGGTTGGGACACTCGCACCTCATTCTAAGGGAAAGTGATTCAATATCTGGTGACTCAGGTAAATTCTGCACTGCAAAAATAATAAGTTAAAAGAAACGTATACCACAGTGGTTGAGTTTTGATGGTCAAAAATACCCCCAATAAATAGCTCACCGACTTTTTCAACAATGGACTCTACACTGAAAACAAACTGTCTGATATTTCTCCCTGGGCACTTCAAAGAAGAAGTGGAGTTCACGGCTAAACTTCATTTTACAAAGGTCTTGCAATATGAAGATAGTTTCGTAGCTCACTGAAGGAGAAAACTACACTCGTAAATACCCACTTTTTTTCAACACCCTGTTCATCCTGCTATACAAAATGTAATAAAAAAGTAACTTCCTTGGTTTGTCGAATGACTCTTGCAACCATTCTTATGTTTGATCACTCGGAAGTTTTTCAGTTGCATCACTCACTATGCGTGATATTATGTAACTGTTAGGAAGAAGTTGAGACTGTCAACAAGAGCACATGAAAATGGGAGGAATCGGAACAGTTTTCTGTAACATTCTAGCCAACTCAAAATAAATGAATTCTTCCGCCAGCAAAAAGAAAACGTTCCAGGTCTCATGTTGAGAGCCTATGAGGGAATGCATGAAGATGAGAGTTCGGACGACGACCGTTGTCGAAACCACTTGTGACCAGTTGCGCCAATAGGGTTCCAACGCTAGTGGAGGGTATTATGAACTACAAACGTCCCCTGGTCTGTGGTCAACGACAAATAGCTTGAAACAATGGCAGCAGATGTGTCAGTTCATCAACGTATATTTGTTAGCTTTCGATTTCCTGGCAACTATATTCACGGTTATGTGGTTGCAAATATCTTGTCGATAAAGCAAAAAATTCTCGGTAACTGGTTTTTCCATCAGTCTCTCAAAGTAACAGTTGTACTGTTGGTTGATTAAAATATTTGCGGAAGTTCAAAGCCTGAAGTCTCCTTGATTAATTCTGTCAAAACAGCAAGGGGACAAAATCGTCCGGATACTTTTGTTTCCAGGTACCTCGTTAGTCGTGGAACGCAGTCGACGAAATGGGTCAGTGCAAGGTGCATCGAATCGCCGAACACGTCCCAAGATGACTTTCTCAATCTGCCAAGCAAACGAACGGCCGAATCAACAAACGAGCATGAGACCCGGCGTCATCAGTTATGAAGCTAATCCTAGAAACAAGTCACAGCGTCGGCTCCATCAGGTTATTCACTGTGTTGCTAAGGAACGCAGACCTCAAACTTGTCATCAACAGTTAAGCCGCGTTGATCACAGGAAAACAGCCAGCGTTGTTTATGGAAAGGTTGGTGGTTCACGCTGTCCACCAGCCCTAGTAGCAGCCTTTTGGCTTCAACCTAACTCTATTCAACCATTGCTGTCACGTGTTTTCTATATACACTTTGTTTTCGGTATGCAACTGAGGAGATAAGTCGAACTACTGATACTCTACAAAGTTTATCTTCTTGCCGTTGTAACGAATATGTTGAGCTACCACACGGAAGAACATATCATTTATTTGCTTCATTACTGAAAGCCGATCTTTACTTACAAATTATCACATCTCTCACCTTCAGGCAGGATTTTAAGCAAGACAATTTCGACTTGGTTCTCCGGGCTCGATTTAAAGTTTTGACCAACCATTGGAACGTTCTATAACAAGAAAACAGCCTGTGTAATTTATCTCGCGTAAAATTTCCCAGCGTAGTCACGATAAATGTTGTGCAGCGAACAAGCTCGTTTTTAGTGATTTATCATCAGGCCAAAAACATCATGTTTACATAACAAATTTTACAGCGGAATCATAATGGAATGCAGTTTTAAAGATCATCAACCTAACTACAAAGTTGTAATCAGATATGAAGGCTG
>LOND01001618.1:31342-47241 GCA_014220965.1 Paragonimus kellicotti | reverse complement strand
TAAATGAGTTAGGTTTGCCCATCGAGTCAGTTGAAAATTGCAGGATTTTACTGTCCTCCTGCGTAATTAATGTTTGTAGGGACTCATACATTTGTGATCTTCATGTTGGGTGTGGTCATTACGACCTTTGCGGAAATATACCGATCGTATTTCTTCATGGGTAGCTTGCGTTCACGCAATCGTTTAGATAGGTGCTGTTCGGCCGGGATTACATACGATCGAACGTAATCAATTCGGTTTGTTTTATGTTTTAGGCTTCCATTTTACCGATGAAGTTGAGTTGTACTTTTGAACTTCATAGATTATCCGTGTGTGTGCGAACGGTTAACGTGGATCGTCATGCCATGTGGTCTTAGGAATTTTACGATGCTTTCCGAAATACTATCGACTTATGCTAGATAAATCAGTATAGTGACCGTTGCGTTGGATTTCTTTCTTATGTATCTACTTCAATGAACCACTAGGTAGAGGCACATTCCTTACCACTTTATAAATTCTGTGGAATTGTAATGGGTTCGCGCTCGCATAAATAAGACTGGCTAAGTATCATTATGTACAATTATTATGAAGACGGAGTAGTTATTCAAATTCTTTCCGACGAACCGGAGTATGCAGTTTCTTGTCTGGTTTCCAGTCACCATTCTTCTAGAAGATGGCCTCCTAGCTGTTGTTTTCAATCTCCAAATCAAACCACAGTCGTTTAAGCTGATGCTGCGTAGCTTGTATGCCTTGTTTGGCTCGAAACACTTGAGTCTTACAAATATATCGTTATGGTACAACAACACACAATTGAAACTTTGTTTTATTATCGCCTCCTACCATGAGTAATCCATTTGGAAACGTTTCGTCCAGATCAATCCTGAATGATATGCACGCTGCACCATCACTGGTTAGGGTTGGGCAGGTCCTCTCAAATAAATAAATCGGTATAAGCACTGTGTTTAAAACAGTAAAGTGTCTTTTTATTACTGATCAGTGGAAGTTAATGAAGGCTTATTTGCATACAACTTAATTCGTTATTTTAGTGCAGACATTTTTTTCCACGGATAGGATAACCCGTTTTTCGCTGAGATACGCAACACTTCGGGCACTGTCTTGCCAAAACTGCTCCCGTTACTAGACGCTCACCAAACACAACACGTCTCAGCATTTTCAAATTCCTGATAATTGACCATCTTCATACCTACGGAAAAGTGATTTTTCATCAACGACTCGAAATATCTACCTCTCTGTCAGTGGCACGAGTTACAACAACAATACTCCCGTGAACATATTCTGTCGAGAAAAACTCACGAAATATTGAATACTGAACGCCGTGCTTTCTCATTACTAACCGGTTAATGTACCATTTTTTTCCTCCATGTTTCTGATTTGCTGAATTTATGCAATAAAACTTCACCCGACGTACAACTTTCAGAGACCTCCGTCGAGTTGCTTAATCTACTTGGATGTTAAACAAATGGATCGCATACCGTTAATGACTCGTGGACTGCGTCTAGGAAGAGGCATTCCTGAGGAGAGCCAGGTGCATCCTGTGGCACGACTTAAACGGAATGGGTGAACAATTAATGTCCTGATTATAGTGAAGAAATGTAATTTCCTGACTCTCAGCGTCCTCTTCAGCAGATAATTTGTACGGGGGAAGGATGACTTTGAATTCAAGAGGGACTAACTGATTATGTGTCCAAAATTGCTATTGTTTTCATCAATTTTGGTCAAAAGTGTAGTTGACTTCAATGATTTGGGCTATTGAAGATTTGAGTCAGAATAACTAACTTTTGTGGTGTCATCACATTTTCACAATTTCAATATGTTTGAAAGTTTGTACAGAGTTAATTGTCTTAACAACAGAGTGGTGGCCTAACATCAGTTGATTCTTACATGTGTCAATTTTTTCTGAACGTCAACTCATTAAACACATCCAGTTTTGCGTGCTTTTGATGGTGCACACGTTGTGCCATTTTGCTTGTCTTTCAACAGCTTGAGGCCTGTTCAAATGCTCAACTTATCATGAAAACGGCTACAAACGCAGGACTATTCTGAAAACCTGTCGATGTTTTCATACCACGTTATAACATATAAATAGAATAGAAATAAGCTTGTTGTGGTCAACCACAAAATGGGGAGATGTTGTGCTCAACTGATACTGCCTTTCTTTTGTTTCTGTGTGATCACTCCAGCCAGCGGTCAAGCAAGCGATGGGGAAAAAGACGTCATAATGCGACTTCACAATGACGCCAGAGAAAAGCTACTTACATGCAAATTTCCAAACCAACCAGCAGCCAAGACAATGCCAAAGTTGGTAAGTTGATTACTTGACACTGTGCACGTGTATACTTCTATGAACAAATGTTTCATAACTGAACCGTACAGCGAACTTGAAATAAGGCGTGATTTTTCCGTTTCTCCTATCTTCTTTGAGTGGTACAACAAGTAACTGTTTTAGTTTTGTCAGTTTGTCAGTGTGCACATGCAAAAGAAAACTGATTTCACTTGTATTAATCATTGTATGCTAATTTGTTAGTAAGTTGTGCTGTGGGCTTTCACATGTAGAGTAAATTGAATCTAATAATAATGAGCAGTTCGGCAGATTTGATTTCGATCAGATTGCTTGACTGAATTGATTTAGATTAGATCTAATCATGAAAAAGCAAGGCTTCGGCTGAATTAGAAACCATGGCAGGAACCCCGGTCTCAAACTCGGCAAGTGATCTACCAGGTAAGCCACGAAGTGGCGCCAAAATTTCGGAAATTTCACATCAGAACTCCGCTACATACCCATTCGACTGTCCGACGTGGAATCCACCTAATAGCTTTGGGAATCGACTGCTCCGACAGAATTCATCAAGCAGTTCGCAGTGAAATCCACCAGATCTGCTGTTGAGCAGCTCAACTTCTAGGATACTTGTCCCCCTTGGACATGTTGTCTGTCGCTAGATTGAATTCAGTAGAAAGCCTGGTGTTTCATAATTGTGTCTGATCTGAATCGTCATATCTGTGAAACTATTCACTAGTAATACATTTTTTATACTCAACAGTGCATGACCTGTTTGAGACTTCTTGCCGGAGCAGTCGATGCCATAGTTTACTAGATGGATTCTAAGTGAGACATCGGAAAGAGTTGAAAATAGAGTTCAAACATGAAATTTGTAAGCTCCTGGCGTGTCTTAGTTACTCAGCAATAAAAGAAATTACGGCTTTATTCTCATGCTAATCCGTGAAATGTTTTCAATTAAATGACGTTACAGGTTTGGATGGATGCCTTGGCGGGTACCGCTCAAAATTTAGCCACTACTTGCGTGTTCGGTCACGATAAGAATGCCGATCGTCTAGTCGATGGTTTCTCATACGTCGGACAGAACATTGCTGCAGGTGGATCGGTTGAAATGTAGGTTAACGGTGTACATAAATGTATAAACGTTTTCCACCTCATGCTGTTGTCCATTCTGTTCAAGGGCTACCACATGATGAGAAGTATCACAGGTTCATCGGTTTGGAAGCTTGAAGAAGGTTGCTTATAAACATTCGTTGTGATTTTTATCATTTTTTTGTATGTTTGAAGCCAGCAGTATCCCAAAAAAAAAAACAGAAATATATATCATTGATCTCGGGGATAGTTTATTTGTTAAGAGGTTAAAAAAGAATGGCTCATAATTTCCGATCAATCAATATATCCACACCGGTCTTTCCCGTCAACAGTCCAAAACAGGACAATAGTCTCCCTTGAAACTTTTGATACTTTTTCAAAGGGTGTTTACATATGATAAGGGGTAACATGTATGAACCCAACAACGTGCTTTGGATGCATTTTAAAAGACAAACGAAATACTGTGCTTTTATATTTCGTGAAAGAATCGACATCTCCATTAATTTAACCTGTGACTCAAATAAGATGGAATGTGATGTGAGTCATTCTACTATGGTTCACAATTGCTTCATTATTCCACTAAGCCAGTTGACTTATCACAGAAAGCTTATCGCATCAATTCACTAATCAATAGAATGCGTCGTAAAAGAAAAATAGAGATTTGGCTACATAATCAACTCAAATGTTGTGTTCAAGGTAATAGACCGTCCCTCAACACCTCGCTGAACTGAAATACATAGGTTCAATTTGGTCATTTCAGACGACGAATTATATTCTCAAATAATGTTCATACCTCGGCCATCCGTCTGTCATGTTTCGTGGGGTGGATATAATTTTGACCATACATATGTATGGTACACCATTCGAGTTACTTCACATTCGAAGTAGATGGAAAGTTCAATTTCGATGGGAACAATGACCAAATGGTAATATGCCATATTCCGTGTCATCGATAATGAATGTTCTTGGGTTTAGAATCAAACAAAATTTGCAACTATTCAAGCAAGAGTATGTAAATCTATGCAGAAGAGATACGGAATTTTATTTTGTTGCCCTTCGCGCCCTATAGATTAAGTGGATATATTTTTAAATTCGTCAGTTACAAGTAGTATTGGGTAAAGGCGTTTTTTACAAGCTGCCTTACCTTAATTGTCATAGTAACAGTTCACTTAGAACTCAATAATCACGCGCCGTCTACTGTAGGATTGACTTAAACAGATTTTAAATCACTCCTCAGTTTGGGGTATTTGATTAGGTGCATTTTCTCCTCACTTTTCAAAGGGGTGTTCAATTGTGGCTGAATGAAAATACATCGTACAAATTTACGTCGAACACTTGTGAGCAAGGCAAGACGTGTGGACACTACACGCAAGTGAGTCACATGGTTCGGTGCACATGATTGCAATTTTACTGGGATCCAGTGTCGATGTTACTTTGTGCATGATTATAATTATAAACAAAATGATGAACATAAAAACCATAGTAATGAACAGGGTTGAACTGGTAGTGTGTGCGTTACTATTACAAATGGCGTATCCATTAGACAGATTCTAACACAGGTTATTTTTCGGGTAGTGAATTTGTAATCTAGTGCTGGACGAAGGACGCGCCAAAGTGGTACACTGAACGCAAAGTTGAGTTGTTACGCCACTATTAACAGTTACTCATGATTTATTCCTGCTACAGTAAATTGCCCTTGAATTATAATCCTTAGTTTACAGACAAGGTTGAAGTGTGCTCCAAAACAATAACATCGGCAATAACACTAGTGTTAAGGATGTCTCCGCAAATCTTCTTAAAAATACTTTTGTCTTCGAGTAAGGCTGATAAGCAAGTCAAAGGTGCAGTGTAACTCAATGGAGAATCTCAATTCTTTTTAAGATTTTATCAAAACATGAGTCGGTTAGCTCTGACTGATTACCGGAGACTTTAAATATGCCCACCGACATTTGGGTAGATAATTGTGCTAGTGTGCTAACTGATTGTATCGAGTGGAAACCCATAAACTTTCAGCAATGCAGCCTAAATACAATCATTTGGAAGCATGAATCAGTTGTCTGCTTGCAAGGCAGTGAAGTAAATAGAGCCCATTAATTAAAACAATCGTCTGTTTTCTCGAGGAATGCAACACCGATCACTTGCCAGTCTGCCTTTCGTACGTTCACCCAGTTGATTTAAACCAACAGTCATAACTGGAGAAGCCTGTGTAACTGTCATAGTTATTCAAGGAGGTACAGAATACTGTTATAAAAAATGTCTGAACAACTTTTGGGAAGCAGATAATTTCAGGCTAGTAACTTATCTAGGCCGACAGGGGAAGGGTTCCATGGCGTCATGCTCCAAGTGGTCGCATTCATCAGTGTATCTATGACTCAGATCCGGCCTTGTTCAACCTTACTCTTGTTTATAAAGATTTCACTGATGCTCACACATTTAGGTTCACATATCAGATAATGTATATACGCATCAGGCAACCAGGTATTGACGGTTTGCAACCAGGTTGCCTTAGTAACAGAAAGAAACTCGAAGTGGGGCAATGTTAGAGATTATTTAAGCAGAAAGCATACGTTGTTGTCCTCTGTATAGATTTTATTCTTCCGCTAATTTTAGATGGTTTGGGCTGACACAACGCATATTGGATGCGGAGTAGCTAAATGTCCATATTATAACCGGATATGTGGTTTGCAACTACGGTCCTGGGTAAGTTGAGTTGAAATCAAAATGTTGTATTTTCCCGATACCACAACAGTTTAATTACTAAACAAGCTACAGTAGTGTGTGATATACAGTTTATTTTGAATCAGTTGACGTCCTTCACGTCTGGTTAACAGACTTCGCAAAATGCAAAGTGATTTAAAGAAGCCTTTCCGAAAGGTGCACTTTAATAAGATAGTGGAAGAAAAATTTGTTTGATCTCTCATAAAGTGCAAAAGTTGATCAAATTTTGTTCATAATTATAATGTGTAGATGCAGCTTTATCGCGCATACATTTCTCATTATTATTATTGTTGTCTTTTTTTACCAGAGGGAACTATGCAGGCCAACGCCCTTAACTGTTGGACTGCTCACGACAAGTCAGAGTGTAAACTCAAGTTCCCTGGAGGATCAGCAAACGAGTTCCGTGGTCATATCGATTTCTCGCGTCGACCCTCCTTTTTCCCCACCCTCATGTACCATTTGAGTCTGGCTTTGGCGTTTACCCTAAAGAAAGACAGAAAGACAAATAAGTGGCTGAGCAGACGGCTGTTCACCTGGGAAAAACGTTTGTGATTTTTTTAATGAAATCAAGTCTTCCATTCTTCTGTTGTGGTCGGGCATGATCTGCATATACTTTGCAAGATACCTAAAATTATCTTTTACGGTTTCCCAATGTATTTAGCTCGTTACAAGCCAAAATTGGTTTATTATTTGTTGATATTGAACGTTTCTTGAAATCATTCACTCTTGTCCAGCCTTACACCGTGGAAACATGTGTAAAACAGCTTAACGAAAAATGTAATATAACGTTTTGGACCTATATAATAAATTTATTATGTGTTGTTCACTTTGCACTGCTTCAAGTTGCGCTTTATGAAACTGATTGGACGACAATTATGCGACGAAAACGTAGTCCTGTGAAAAGACTTGTTTGAAGTCTATTTCCGCAGGCGGAATAAATGATGCCCGCAGAATATTAAACCGCAAAGCAACATATTCGTCGTTGATTCTCTCGCGATTCTAAATGGCACAACAGGCAACACGTTGGAAATGCATGCATTTGACTATTTTCAAAAGTTCCGGATCAACTTATATTCGACCCAACACCAACACGAAAATCAATCAGCGTTTTTGAAATAAGCTCTCGACCAACACTGCATTAGGGAAAAAAAACAGATAATGTACTAAATGACATTTGCCAACACGCTAGACCAACCACGGGCGACCCTTCGGAATTAAACAAAAGTTCTGTTGCCAACAGCCTACGAGCTGCACCAGCGTGTCTCAGGATGCAGAGTGCAGAGGCAGTTAGAAAATTTCCCACAATAGTATGCAATCTAGAAAATCAGGTGGTTGAAAGTTGCCTAAGAGGAGGGAGGGGTGTTTAAAATCCGCCGACAGAATTATTTGCCTAAATGCAGAGGGTGACACTACAACGGTAGCCATACAAAAGCCCAAGGGCGAACAAAATGGCCTCACCTTGAAACTAACGTCATACAGAAACGAGTTTACGAATGATAAAGTCAAGAACACCGACAATTGGAAACTTTTCTCTTAAGCTTGGCAATCACGCTATTATTAACCTCCACACAGCTCTCAGACAGGCGGCGAGAACCCTGTTTCGCGCTTGTTAGAGTTTAGCAGTCACTGTCCGTGCCCGTGAGATAAAAAACCCTTCTTAAATCATCATATTCATCAGGCAGCCCATGTGTTGATCAGAACTGTGCGCTGTTTACCCGTTACACACGAAAAACCAGCACTTTTATTCGTTAATTACGTTTGGTGGTCAGAGAAACCCCTCGAGAATCTCAACTAAATTGCTGTCTAGAAACTTCACAGCATGATTCCATATACAGAACTACTCACTAAATTATCATTTTCTCTTTCTGACTGTCGGTGAATAACAAGTGATCTACCTAAGTTCGATATCAGTTAATCGTTGGCCATTACCGTCATCCTCATGAAATCATTTTCGTTCGAACAACCTGCAAGTTCGTCGTCCACTGCGTTAGCCAGAAGCACAAACAGACCACGAGTTTGTCCTGGGTCCCTGTTTACCTGACAACTGGGTGCAGGTGGCCTGAACAGTCTTACATTCTGCACCCCACAGATCCGTAATGTCTCACTCTTTACAATCTGATCGATTTCAGTCTGTTAACCTATCCTCCAAAATATAGTTCGTGCAATCTCAATACCAAAACACACGAAAGTAGCAACGTACTGTCAGGTACTGGCACAAAGTAATCAACATAAATTTACATTCGTTTAGTTCTTGGGGAATTTCGAAACATGATTGATGTTCATCCCGTCGTTCGATTTTCTGGTCTGCGTCTCAAAATGTTACATACTATGACGTATGGTAATTTCATCTTAAACTGATTGGTACTTTGTTTGCAATCACAGTTGTACTTTGATTACCTGTTGAAGCGAACACATTTCCTTTTTGACAACATGATCATCCTCTACTGCAAGAGCTCCGTAAAACTAACAACTTTCTGGTCGCTGATGTACACACAGATCATACTAAGCGTGGTTTAATGATTTCGGGGTAGAAACCTATGAGACGACGGTGTTTTATCTTTCCAGAGAATGTAGCACAACGTAGTAAATTGAGGAAGCTGGATTAGTCGTCTTTACGTTTCATAAATCAGTTCAATCAGCAGGCCATAATGGGATTTTTCATCGAATATCCGCAAGTGGAAGGAGTCTACGTCTTGCAAAATTATTGTACAATATTACCGCGAATTAGTCCGTGTTACGTATGCACTATGGCGAATACTAGAAATTGAGGGAAGGACAAACAGGCTGGTTGTGCAAAGAAGTGAAACTGATGGAAATTTCATCCGAATTATTCGAACGAGGCGCGAAAAACTTGACTGTTCGCCGGCTACTGAAATTTCTCCATCGGCGAACCCGTTATGCACAGGTTCTTGGAAATTCTACAAGCCAAGAACTTACACGTGTCCCTTAGTGAACTGAGAACATCCGCTGAACAGCAGGGTGTACGTATACATGTATGACACCATATTAACGTTTGCGTGTATAGTTTCCACAAATTTTTATCGATCCTTCTCAGAAATTTCGGAAGTTCAGCCAAGGACTTCCCAGAAGGCGTGTATCAACAACTAACTTGTTACTTTCCACACCGGAAGAATGTTCCATTAATGCAATTGACCTTCAAAACTGCATGTGTTTTTGCTGGTCAGTCATTATTCATTCTAAACTATGACATTTTTGCAAAACAGCTGTCAGAATTTCAACCCGAACATGGTGTGTGGTTTGGATTGCTGGGCTAATATTGATCAGTCAGATTGATCTCTGAAGGCGAGCAGACCGCCATCAACCTCATATCGACGTGTGCGTTCTCAGGTGATTGTCAGCTATGTTGGTCTCCCTCATATCATTCTTCCTATAACTAGGTGCACAACGGATAGGAAGGAGTTCCACAACATACAATTCTTAAGCACGTAGGCTTGAGCTGTGCGCGCTATCAATATTGTTATGCTGTAAAAACGCTGTGACTTCGAGTGCATGTTAGCCGTCTAAGAAGAAATTAACAAAATGTTCCCTCACTGACTTAGCAGAATTCTTTTTCTCTTCAACAGGGGATATGCAACCAAACTGTAGTGGGGTTTTACTGAGTTGATGTGGCACGGAACGAAATACTGTTCTTTGCTGGAAATGTGATCAAAAATCATTATAGACTTATTGAGTTCGATGCAAAATGTGACAATGTAGTTGGTAATTTACTCTTTGTCAAACTCGTCAGTTGAAGTCATTTTACAGTCAGCTTTTACTAGTTAAGAGTTCGAAACGGTAGCTAATTGTTGAAGGCGGTAGATCGTGTGTCCAGAGGGTATATTTCCCGCCCTTCTCCACAAATTACGTATCGTTCAATCAAAAAATCTGAGCAACTGAACTGACATTGATATTACTCGTTCCGGAATGCTACCTAAACACGATGCGTTCTAGAAAACAATATCTTATTTTGCCACACATAGAACATTCTCTAATGAACAAAAGGTCGTCTCCGAAATAATCTTGTCACATTGCGTCAACAACTTGCCCTATCGTTTGCATCAGTCAGTACTGCGCTAACCTTTCACAGGGGATATCCCATATTCAACTTGGTTAGTGTTATCGTTGGCTGCTTTTGTACCACGTCTATGTATATGTTGAGTGCTAGTGAACTGTAACACCGGAGTGCTTACTTTACCATACAACTGCGCCCACATAACACGTTGACTGATTTCCTTTGCTGCACAAGCCAACAGCTCACATTTTTAGCGTGTTACAAATCTTCCGGTTGCAACATTAACCACATTTGAGCCGTTCGTCACTTTTCTGATGACTGATTAGGCTACTGCAGTTCCTCGAAAAACATTTTACCTGTTCTGGTGTAAGATACCCGTACAACATTATCGCGAGCCCATTATCGCATGCCCATATCCTAAAGTCAGCTTAAAGTTCACAGTACTTTTAAAAATCTCCGTTATCTGGCTTATTTTGGACCGTTGGTAGTGTACATAAACGTGAACCGCTCAGTGTACGCTGCTCAGTAGGTTACTGGGGGAGCTGTTTTGGATACCCGCAGCTAACATCGGTCACGTGCCATCCAGAAATGCAAAATTGGCACCGATATGGCTCCCAACAGAAGTGTCAACAAAAGTGTTGTCCACGCTCAAACTCTTTCGCAATCAAGTGAAGTTGGATGATATGACTGTGTAACGTGCCACAATTTTAGTGATCTTCTTCAAGTCATTCAAGCATTCCATAACAGTAAAATGTTGTCATGGCCTCATTAGGACACTAGACCAAATCACCTTGGGAGAATGTGCGTCATTATTTCAGTTACATTTGAGCGTTATATTTGCGGGCCACCTCTTCACAGTCAGACTGATATACTGAAGTAACGGTTAACAAATATTGTACTTGTGATGCAAAGTCGGGAATTTGTTTCGTTAACTTCGCACATTGCTGAGGCTTAATTTTACTTATCACGTCATGATGGTCTTTACAAGCTAGGATGAATAAACTGACCTGTCAAACGTACGCCCGAAAGCAACTGTGCTAACTTGTTGTACACAAGCTTACATGAACTAAAATTCATGATGTTCGATTGTTATCGCAAAACTGAGGCTTCATACTGCGTTAAATGTTTTGGTCTCGAAGCTGAAACAGGATGACATTTACCTGTTACAGACGATTCCACCAACCGTGCTGTTTTATGTGGGCAGTAAAAAGTACGCGAACTGGTTGATCCACTGGGAGTTACTTCCGCATTTTGCAAGCGTTAGTACATCGTAACTTCTTACTCAATATAAAAGAGCACAACAATCATCTAACGAGTGGTTGCATATATTTTAATGTTAATTGCTGTGTCACGCTTGAGGAAACCGTCCCATCTGGGATAATCCACCCAGAAAGCTGTATTGACAGATATGAACATTTTTTAAATTCCGTTGAAAAATTGAGCGAACTCAGTTCATCTAAAATAAAACGATACTACAGTCAGGTTGGGCCAGAACGTTATGGGTTCGATAGTGAGTGCATATGAAACGGATAAGTTACGTGAACCGTTTGTGAGCAACCTTGAGCTACTTCGCGAGCAAAGTAAAATATCATCTACACCAAACACAACAATCTAGACTGTCTCTGGTTAGGATGAAGTCAAATGTGCACGGTTCAACAAGCTTTCGTTTTCTGAATCAATGTGTACGATATACTCGTCACTGTGGATTTTGATTCAGATTATACGATACCTCTGTTGAAGTTATCTTCACCGAGTCAGCGCTAGAGATAAAAATAACAAACTTTGACAACGGATTTTTGTAAATGTTGCGGTTGAGTTCAGTAATGTAGTGGTGAACCACTGCGTTCAACGAGACTCCCCTATAAGGGATGGAACAAACGCGACTTGGCTGACAGACGGGATATTAGAACTAGAGAGGATCGACATTTTATGGATGTCAAAACGATGGACCAACCAAATGGCATTTCAGTAAGTATAATCACGTTAGCTCAGGGCTTACAAAAACGGTCCCGGAGAGAGAAAAGTACATGATCACAACGGTTTTGTGCTGACTAAGCGTTTCTTGGCGCATGCCATCACGATTCAGCTCACGTCCAGAACTTGATAAACTTACAACGCCTCAGTTCAAACCGAAATAGGTTGGATGGCAGAGAGCAACTAGCTAGAAATTGGACTCTTTCGTTTTGCTTACCCACTTGTCAATATTCTGTTTGATAGTTTTATGACACTAACTAGCTCGCCGCAGGTACAAGTGTGTATTGCTCAACCTGGGACATGTTTATTTCGATTAACTTAATTGGGCTAAAATGGCGAGAAAATGTCACAAAGATCGAGCACAAATTGAAACCGTATATTTATTCCGATCCTCTCAATAAATTGAGACTGCGGTGTAAACTGCGTTATACTTATATGGAGCCGTTTCAATACGAATAGAATACACTCATTCCAGCGAGCATAATTTCAACAATTTCTGAGAAGGCTCTCATTGCATGGGATTGCTACGATTAAATGCGGTGTTGTATATGAACACATTTATCCGGCAAAATAAGCAGGTGGCGGCATCCATATTTCCTCTTGAGTACCGATCACTTTATGAGCTAACAGAGTCAGTTCTCTGCGTACGCAGTTATTCTACAATGTCGCATGCTCTTTACCCACGACATCACGTTCACACTTATTGATTGTCGGAATGTATTAAAAACAGTTCAAGCAAACTGGGTCATACGTCGGCCAACTGACACTAACATTTCTTGTCCGTTTTAATTGGCAAAAGGCTTGTGATAATGCGAACAAATTCTATGGATTTACCTACACATGAAAATGACGGGCAGTTTCGATACTCGGTTTTCAGTTAAAAGGTTGTTGACCGTTGTACACTTTGAGCAAAGAAATGGCAAAAATAATCCCGAAGTCATTTGTTAAAACGGTATTCGATAACCCTTTGACTGTACAATTGGAAGCGTCGATTTCGTATGGTGTTTGTCCGGGTTGATTTCCTCTGATAACGGAATTGGAGAAGAATGAAAACATCTTTGATTAGAGATAAGGCATACAAAGCTTTTACGTGGGAGCATGTTGAAAAGATTTTTACTGAACTGGAGGACCCTTAAGAAAACCTAGAAACGAATTTTCGTACAGCTATAGTTGTTTCACTGGGTACGTTTGTGCACCTGCAAATGTTTTTCGCAATCATAGTTAGGTGGTATTCGTGTAAATTTGATCTTACATGTTTCGTTGACTGTATGATAGGCAGCGCATTTAAACTTTATTTTGGAGATTGGTGTTTGCAGTGTATGCAGTAGTCACGAATGATGATCTTAAAAAACGTCATGTGCATTCAACAAGTAACGTGATTGACGTCGTTACGATCTTGCTTATCATGCGCTGTTAGCGTTCGGTCGACTGACGTTATTCTGACGAGTTTCCACATGTCTAGACCTTTTCCCCAGTTCAATAGCTTATCGGCTGAGATCGGCAAAACGAGTTAATGATGTTTAACTCTGGCTAACTATTCATGGAGTTGCACTGGAATAACTAACGAAATTTCCTCCAGCCGTCGCTGGCACGAGAACAACAAAATTGTAACTCACTCGGGCCCGTAATTGCAGACAAAAAACACTGTATCGTTTGAACAATCAGCTTTTCCGCAGCCAATTCGAGTTGTGTTGGCCCATATCATCTGAGAAAAGATATACGTGATGTAAAGTGTGTACCATGCAGCGTCAGCTCGTGCAAATCACCTCAAAATATCTGCTAATACCTGGCATACAAATTTCGTAATCATCGGTGGTATGAGTTGTTTCGAGATTACGTTTGCCGTACAGAAGGTGGTCAGCCCTAACAACACACATGACAGTTAACTCCATCTACTATCACAATTCGGTTGATTACTTTCATTTTCCTATTCCGCTTCAATGTTACGTGATGTCCTGTCACCGTGTTTCTGGAACATTTGGTGCAGACCGCCATGACATTTTTTGTCTCGCGATTGCATTCATTGCGCACTTTTCCTAGAATTAGCGCAACGAAGAACCCGAGTTGTAAATTTAAACCTGACGTTTTGTAAAACTATGTGAATAACAAAATCATCATAGGGTTGTATGTTAGTAACATTTAGAGTGCACTGGAAGTGTATGCTACCTCACGACTTCTAAAACATATATGAACACACAAGTGAATTTATATGCCATCCGAAAGAATCTCTGATAAGGCACTACGCCATGGTGTATGTCACAAACACACGTGGGCTAGACATTACCTGTCCTGTACTAGATCGATCAAATATAGACGTTCGTCGGTTTAACATTGATTCATGCGTATAGTTAATATGTTTAACTCCCGAAATGGTTGATGACGAGTGCAAAATTATTACAGGCGTACAGGGTTGTAGTTGGAATCAGCAAATGTCTATCACGAGCCACAAGAAAAAAAACGGTGAACAAACCAACGACCAACCCTTGGCCGACAGTCGTCAACTGTGTTTGCCCCTCAAGCAGGAGGACGCTCTCAGATCATTAATAAAAACACGAGAGAATTTTGTTGAGCAAATTGTCTTGATCACAATTTATGCAACCATATAACAAAAATCTGACTCCATCGACGCCAGATAATTCATTAATTTTGACTGGAGCTACTACTTAATGTTTGCCAAGTCATTTTCAGCTGCGTTTCAATAGTCACATTCATCGCGGTCTTATTAATGGCCTGTTATCACTCATCACCGAGTAACAACAAGCTGACGACACTCAACCCGAGTTTCTCCACTTGTCTACTTGCACCACTTGACATCTTCAAACTACTGCAGTTTAGAACTAATGCGGAATGTGCGGTATAATTGCTTTCTGATGGCACATATAATGTATCAGTCAAGTTGATAACTGAACCTCGACTTATATTCTACAACCGCCTTTGGGCTACCGTGAATTTGCGGCCGACTTTTTATTAAAGATGATCTCGACTGAACTGTCACGTGCCTATCTGCAGTGTTAGAGCATACATTTACCGATTTAGTAACAGTGCATTCGGATAAGCCTGTCAAATAAAATATGCAAAATAAATGCCCTTATTCTGTTTGCTTTTTAGAACAGCGTCAACCTCAGACAGCTATCAACAACCAGGTTACCAGGTAATTGTGATGTTTTTTCTCAGCGTATAATCCTAGACTCCTAAGTTTTCCTTAACGTTAAGTAAGATCAAACAGCATACAGTATGCAGGGTAATTTGTGGAACTTCAAGGAGTATAGCGGATTTAGTGTTGATGGATATAATTTGACTGGTAATCTACGCCATCGGATCAAGAACTAGGAAAACAATGGACTTGTTTAGATTGCGTCACTTACCTAATTGATCCCTTCGAAGAAACTGGGGAGCAGCCTGTCCTTGATCTCCCAAAGACTAGCGCACCACCACCCGATATTATGGATGTCAGTAATTTTATAGAAATCACTCTAGATCCTGCGAGAATTACTAATGTATTACAATTCAGCTCCGGAACAGCAAACACTGCATCGAACGGAACTACAAGCAAGTACACCAAAGGTTCTTTCTAGAGACATTTTCTATGATACCAAGTTATTGCGATTACAACGTATAAGAACATGTGGACATTTTGAATTAGCATCCAAACACTGTGGTCTCTATACCAACAAACTTTGCTGGACACTTCTGAAATGACTTGACTAAACATAGTGTTTCATCATTAACATACTTGCGTATAGTTGTTGCAGTTGGCTCCATATGCGCAGATATTTCGGAGATGGTCAAATTCTTCGTTCTCCATGATCCACATTTCCAAGCCTCTTT
>LOND01001617.1:66410-77998 GCA_014220965.1 Paragonimus kellicotti | reverse complement strand
AGCTTACCTCTAGATAACTGTCGATCCAAGCACTTCTCCCTCAGGATCTCTGGCGACGTCGAAGCTGAATCTCGTGGCCAAGCTGGAGTGGGAACCGCACTGAATTTCAGAGCAGAGCAGTGTTTTATTGATTGAATCTCAATGAACAGTCGCTTATGCGCTGTCAGACTAAACACATTCATTAAAGTTTGTTAACGCAAATCCGAAAAACTTTGGATATTCATCATATCGGCGCACGTCCCAACGGACAGCTGTTCTGATGCTACCAAAGGTGCGTTCTTCGACGTCCTCTTTGACCTTCTAAAGCAGACTAAACACTCTAACATCATCATACTAGCTGGCGATTTTAGTGCTCAACTTGGTCGTCATTCTCCAGAGAATAGGCGGCTGAGAGGTATGTTTGGTGTCCTCGCACATAGCACTGACAGTGACAAAAGACTGTTACAGCTGTGCACATCTCACGGTCTCTGTATTTTGAGTACCGCATTTCAACAGAGGGAGACCTCCGTGTGCTTCTCAGCCATGGACACAACTCGATCATATGACAGTCAGTTACGGGTGGCTCCACTCTGTTAAAGATTGTCGTGCATTTTAGAGTAACTGGGGTCATGTTATGGTGCGTGCCTGTTTTGTTTTATCTTTTTGCTGGAGGTCATACGTTCGTAAATACGAGATGCTTACCTGGCGTTCGGGCGAGGGGAGTGTGAGTAACGCTTACCAGGGGACACTGTTAAACAACTTACCCAGTTCCAGTCAGGTGAGAGAACCTAACGGACACTGGGAACAAATCGAAGCAGCTATAGCCGCTGATTGTGAAAAGGTGTGTTCAGTTAAAACTGTCCAGTTGCAACAGATCTGATTTTCTGTCATGTTGATAATTCCTATGAACATACGTCGCTCAATTCCACCTAGCTTTGCATATGTTGATGAATGTCGAGAGCCTAAGCGTTAGATGACTAGAAGCCTCCACACGGACCATGAGCACCACTTGGTCGAGCAGTCAAATAAGATGGAACGTGCCTTTTATTCTGGGAATAGCAGAAAGCTTTCATCCCTCATCCGTGTTTATACTGACCCTCGAATCGATGTAAATGTGATCATGTGTCATCATCATCATCATCATCATCATAGACAGCAATACATCAGTGGTTCACACTGATGCTTAACTGCCACACAACCACGAAGAACAAAGAAAAAAAACTTATATAGGAAGAAAGAAGAAAACAGAGGAGGGGGGGAAGTGGACCTAACTACTAAAAATAGCTACGTCTATATTCAAACATACAACATCAAGGCGCCTACACCTTGCAAACAAACAACCGAGCTGTGAGTGAAAGTAAGGCGTCATCAGCAAGACAGCTTCCTTACGGCTTTCACTGCCCCGCATCATTAAGTGCACTCACTTCACAGACAACTCGGCCAAACAACGACAGCATTCACGCCACTGAGCTCGATTAGCCGCCATCTCACCTAACGTCTCAAGCCACCGACTGTGAGTCGCGAGGGCCCCAGCCCGGGAGACGAACCCGACCTACAGTGACCAACCCCTTCGTAAACGATTTCATTTGTCTACGCCAGGTCATCATCTGTCCACCTCGCACCTTGCGCCAGTCGGCCGCAGCGTCCGCAAACAGTGCTCGGTGTGGCAAGCGACTATCTGGCATCCTTAGTACATGACCTAACCATCTAAGTCTGTGCAAATGTAGCGACTGAACAAGAGAACTCGTTTGACAATCAGTGCCAAACACCCGCTTCCTAACCTCCTCGTTGCTTACTCGCTGGTGCCACCCGATACGAGCGATTGAACGCAGACATCGGTGGTCAAATACCTGGAGACGGTTCACGTCCTCTACCCTGAGTGGCCAGGTTTCGCTGCCGTAAAGTAATACGGCCCTCACTGTTGTCTGATATACACGACCCTTAAGCTTCAGAGAAATACCTCTCTGTCGCCATAGGTGTCTTAGATTAGCGAACACCGCCCTAGCCTTGGAAATACGCGCTTCTATTTCATTCCCTACACCTCCGACGCCACCGCTGATGCAGCTTCCCAGGTATACAAACCGGTCAACAACCTCCATGACTTCATTATCTAACATTAAATCTACGTGATCACAACAATCTTGCAGAAGCACTTTGCATTTTGAGGCTGCAAAGCGCATTCCGAAGTACTTAGCAGAACGCGAAATAGCGTCCAGTGTTGTTTGTGCCGCTTGAAAGTTGTCAAACAGCAATACCTTATCGTCAGCATAATCAAGATCAGTCAGTCTTTCACCAGGTAGGAGGTCCACGCCGGCATCATTTGAGTGCCGCAGACAGTCCTCCATTATTTCGTCTATGACGAAATTGAACAAAAATGGCGAAAGGGGACAGCCTTGACGTACGCCGCTCCTGGTGCTGAAACTGTCAGACAGTTCACCGTAAACCCTAACCTGAGCTGAAGTATGGGAATAAAGCGCCGACAGTATGTTCACATACTTAGTCGGTACACCCCTACGTTTAAGCGACTCTAAAAGTGTAGATCGGTCTACCGAATCAAACGCACCTTTATAGTCGAGGAATACGGCGATTGTTGGCCGGCGGTACACATGACGCTGCTCCAGAATTTGACGAAGGGTAAAATGTGATCTATACAACCCCGCCCAGGGCGAAACCCTGCCTGTTCTTCCCTAATGTTTACTTCCCGAACTGCAGTGAGTCGACGAAGTATAATTGATGCCAGAACCCTTGAAATGACTGGGGTCAAACTAATCCCTCTATGGTTTTCGCAAGAGCCCCGGGCTCCTTTCTTAAATATGGGAACTATTATCGAGTGACCCCAGCACGGAGGGATGGTCTCCGTCGTCCACACAAGTTGAAACAACTGAGTCAATGCCTCTACTAACGCCTCTCCACCTTCTTTGAAAAGTGCCGGCACGAGATCATCTGGGCCAGCAGCCCTATTACGATTGAGAGCCGAAAGGCAATTGCGAACCTCAGTCTCAGTGGGTGGTTCCAAATCTACCGACCAGGGTGCTACATCACAAGTTTGTGGCGGCAACACAGTAGAAGCAGGAGGCCAGCTAAATTGACCCTCAAAGTGTTCCGCCCAACGCTCTAACCTTCTGGACTTATTATAGATTAGTGTGCCATCTACCTCGCTGATAGCTTCACTGACAGACGGTCGCCTGGGACCAGTGGCACGGATCAGCTTAAAGAGTTTGCCGGTGTTCCCTGAGGCAAAAGCGGTTTCCATTTCCTCAACTTTTTCCACTAACCAAGCCTCACGATCAGCCTTTAGACTACGTTTCAGTTTCCTACGGATATCTCTTCTAGACTTGTGTGAACTACCAGGAGGAACCTTCCGTCTGGCTTCTAACAACTCCAGGATTGTCTCTTATACTCCTGTTGAATGACCATTTCATAACCGTATGACTAATGCTACCAAACGTCTGCATCTTTTCGCCTCTGTTGTGCACCGTTTACTATGTTCTTCGATTTCACAATATTTTCACAACCGCATTGAGGAAATCGTAGGAGCAGGTGTTAAAACGATTACTGAGATGTACTGACACGTTTATTGGTTAAAATGTTTGATTTTGTATTTTGTTGGCGTATAGTGAAGGATTTTGTTAGGGTTCCCTTAGAGCCTCACGTTACCCATCGCTGCATTGAACTAACTAACTTCTTATCCCCAGTTCTTACAGCTTCCGTTAATTGTTTGAGGAAACTCCTGAAGTTCGTACGATAACCGGTGGCACTCTACCCCGCTTCATGCGATACAGTTGAACTGGTCTCCCGTGAATTCATTAGGTTTTAAGTAACTAGATGTGTGAAGTCGGTATCACTCGTTCTACCTTATAGGAATCGTGACGTAATCCCTTTTTAATCTGGTGGCCTGTCACCGAATATGAATATATGTACCGAAGTTCGTTTGTTCCGGTAGTGGTATTATTGATGGCGTGTAATTATGGTATTTTTATGAATAGTGGACCCTTGTGAGTCCGTATCATGCCGAATCACGAGGGCTGTCGGTTTCTCAACGGCCTCCAATTGCACGACGCTCATTTGTTTCACAAGACAACTAGTTTGTCACTGCCTAATTTGCATATAAGGATTGTTGATTAGTTCACTATGTTCTTTTCGCCCAGTTTTGCTAACTGAGCTCGTCATGCATAAATTTGAGGATTGGCCTAGAGTTTCTTTATAAGCCGTCGTTAAACGCAATAGCTGGTTGCAGTGCGAAGTATCCGTCATTTCAAACTGCATTTTTTCGCTATGAACAAATGTTGCGAGTAATCACCAGATTGTGAGAGTATTTAGTATATGTTCATGCGGATGGCATTTGAGTTGATCTTGAACGTAGCATTCCTGTTTGTTTCAGTATCTCAGAAGTGACTGCGTTTGGGAAAAATCTCAAGCACCTGGTTGTCGACTGGTGTTGTCTGATCTAGTGTGCACCGATTGTTTTGTGTGGTCTCATTGCGAATGAAGTACTGCGTTCCGTTGCCTCCAACTGCCCAAATTTTCACCTTGTGAGGCGGTTGGTTTCAAGTAGCTCTGTACTCACGATTGCCATGCGCCTGTTTTAAGTGCAGGTTTCGGTTTCGCTAAACGTTTTAGCCAGTGTGGACAGCATAACAATAATTCCGCAAGCTTTGCGCATTACAGAAGGTTGTGTGAACCATTTTTTCAACCGTGAAGCGCCTAACATCTCGGACAAAGGAATAGCTGACGGAAACGATACACAAACACACGCCATAACGTACAAACTTGCCTGCCCAATTGCTACCGTCCTCCTAATTATTATCGGACTGAGTAGGTATTCCGGCTTCAGACGTCCGTCCATTAGGTTCCACACGAAGTAGGAGGGTAACCTTTAGTGCTTACATGCAAATTAAGGTTTTTGAGCAATTTGTTTCATAAGGATTTTACCTGTGAAAATGCGGTCCAACCTACCGCTCTTACTGTGACTTGAAAGCACCTTACTGTATATCAGATTTTCCGTTTTGTTTTGAAAAGCCTATGGCATTTAAACCCGGCTCTATAATCTCCCTGTATGTCACATAGATTGTGTGCGACTCACAATTCCCGGTTCCACACATATTTCACCTACACCCCACTCACTATAAACTTGTTCTCATTATTGTGATGCATCGGGTATTTTCACAGTGCTATATTCATTTACATATGCTTTTCACTTTTGCTTATCAGAGGATGTCTCCGAGTGTCTTTTGAAAAAGTGTCCCTACTCGTCGACGCCCAATACAGATGGTACATCTGCTTCAAATATGCCTCCTTTTGATGACTTACGTGATCGTATATCCGAGAGGAATACCTGTCTACCCGGTATGTGACGTTATTGTTTCATGCATTTCAGTTGACTCCCTGTTTCATGTTCGCCAATTTCCGTCACCAGTTTGCAGAACGTGCACACTAAATATGGCATGGATGTAAACAAAAGTCTCGTTTAGAATGTTTTTGATCAGTGAATTGAGAAGAATGCAATGTTATGAGGAGACTGTGCCACTTTACGTTTCAATCACCCTGGGTAGTCTTTCGTTTACAGCACTTCTGACGAACTCCGTCCAAGGTGGCCAAGACTTTGAATATTACTTGTTCGTAACGCTTTCTTATTCTCAACCCCGTCAAGTTCAAAGTAGACGACCTAGAAACGTTATGTGAATGTGATTAAGCATGTGCTTTGTCATGCTATATGTGTGAAGCCGTACCAATGAATTATACAAGACTTGTTACCATATCCATTGTGTGACTTTTAAACTCACATACTACACTGCTGGTCTATTTTCTTCACTCCCAGAAATCCCAAGAACATGTGCACTTTTCGACGGCTGGCGAAGAAGTAATCAGACTAACCAGACGACCAAACAAGATGTGCCTGCCAGTGCACAACCACTGCCGCCCTCAGACCGATTCAAGTTGGAATTAAGTCGGGGATTTGACTACTCCGGATTCTACCGGTCAGAAGTCAACCGAAAGAAACAAGACGCGACCTACCGTGTGTTCAAGCAGGTGCTAAGGGATGCCAGGGACTTCCCGTTTGCGGATGACTTTTCCACGGGTACACGACGTCGCGTCACTATCTGGTGTTCAAACGACTATCTGGGTATGAGTTGGCATCCGAAAGTCCAGGAGGCGGCGATGTGAGTTCCACCAGTGTGCGAATGGGATTTGCCCACTATTAGCTAGCCATAGATAATTATTTGAGCGAACGCGTTTTGAATCGTTTATGTTAACACAACTTCGTCGTACTACCCATTATGGGTATACTGTATGTTGTTAGTACTTGTATTAGTAGTGGACTGAGCGATTTGTGCCGTCTGTTCAGAGTCGTGCCTGAAGAGGCGTTACGATGAGCAGTCAATTACATGACAACGTTTGCCACTAGCTTAGCTGTGATTGGACGTCTCCATTTCTGAAGATATTGCCCACAGTGATGTGTTGTTTGTTGAAGGCTTGGAAAATGGTGACGTCATGGCGATCTCGCCAAAACACAACATGTCAGCCAGCCAATTGGTTCAGTCTACATATATTTGCACGGTATTTTATATCTAGTTTATCTTTGGTGTTGCAGTGGTTTTATGTTCAGTATGACAGCCTCGTCTTGTTAGAACAAATTGAAGACCACCAACGGAGTACTTGTTGGTGATGTGCTTTTTCCTCAGATGTTTGCGTTAACGACGTTGTATGATGTCTCAGGTTCTTTGTGGACGAGAAACCACGTATTGTTGTTGCACGTGGATTAATGATTTCGTGCAACCTGCTTAATGTCACAACTTTACTCACAATTAGGGGCAAACCGATGTAGAAAGAACTCAAACGCGATATGCGTTGTCTACCCCTTCTCCTGACAACCGATATTCGCTTTCGTCTTTGCATTCCATTCGTAATACCTTGCCTGGTTCACGGCGGATTGGAAACAGCGCTGCTATCCGTCTTCATGGAGTCGGTTCGGGTGGTACGCGCAATATCTCCGGTAATACCAAATTACACGTGGACCTGGAGGCAGATCTAGCTGACTTGCATAGCAAGGAGTCGGCCCTGTTGTTCACCAGTTGTTACGTAGCCAACGAGGCCAGCTTGCACACATTGGGTACGCGCTTGCCTGGCGTTACCGTGCTGTCGGATGCAGGTAATCATGCCTCCATGATCCACGGGATCCGCACGAGTCGGGCGCCGAAACGGATCTTTCGGCACAATGATGTGGGCCATTTAACCAGTTTGCTAGCAGAATTACCGCTGGACGCGCCCAAATTAGTAGCGTTCGAGACAGTGCATTCGATGACAGGTTAGTTTACTCTGATCCATGTTCTATAATTGGTTCTACCAAGTTATCTAGTACATGCTTAGAGTCCTCAATAATGTGGACATCCGATGTTAGCTGTTCGCATTTTTGCATCACAAAGTGCGGCGTGACTTTCATTTGAGGGCTAAATTTCTTCAGATTGCTCAGTCCTAGGCAGTTAAGCATCAGTGTGAACCACTGATGTTTTGATTTCTATGATGATGATGATCTCAGGCAGGAGCGAGCGTCAATTCCCGAAGCAGTAACCGTACGACTGGTAGTCGGTGCCTTTACAACTAAGCCACTGTAATGTTTGGTTGTGCCACAATCACTATGTCTATAAAAAGTAGTGCCTCGTAATGTGTGTTCCATATGGTTAATCACAAACACCGAACGTGATGATGCGTACACCTAACCAAGTTATGTAAGTGGGGGATGATTTAGTTGCCCAATCAATTATTGCTACTCCATATCCAGACAACAGCATCATTTGTGTCATGGAACTCAATGAACTTCCACTTTCACTTTCGACCTCTTCAGGCACAGTATCTGAATTAGGGATGTCTCAGTCGGCATATGTCGAATACTCTTGACGTCTGGATATAAACGATTTGCAGTAATGCGCTCCTGCGAAACACAAAAGTCACGTGACATTAAATATCTATCCCGCTTACATGTTGTGTGCTTAAATTTTTGCTAGTGCTTTTCGAATCGGCTGAAATTCAAGAGGATTATAGATGAGCCGAACAAACTAACCACTTCTGTGCAAATCTTTGCCCGAATGAACGGTACTCTTCAGCCAGTCCACAGATTTCTGTAGTTCTTGTGCTGAACTGAACCGGTTCAACTTAACAATTTACTAGAATCTAACCAGCGTCTCAACCAGTCGTATTTAATGATTCCTTTTGCTCAACCGGAATAGGTTCAGGTCGATGGTAGAGACAATAAATTGGCACTCTGTATGAAGCTGAAAAAGATACGCGTACGCGTTCGCGGTGGCATTTTGATGTCAAAACAACACGTTTACTAGGGTTGGAAGCAGCTCCTAAATAGTGAGTATCAGTAGGAAATCGGTCAATTCGAACGTTTCTAAAGAGAGTGTGTCTATTCGTTAGCACACTTTTTCTGGTTATGGGATTGGTTGAACAGATGTAACTAACTTCAGGGTGCCCAATTGATTCGAGTCCGCCGCTGTTTTCAATTTTTTGTAGCATTGATGAAATCCCCAGGGCTCAACATGAGCTCTCATCACTATTCGTCGAAGCAGTTCTGTCTCGTCCGTGATCATCGCCTACTTTATGTCCTCCAAGTTACAACACCACATTCATAGTGTATTTCTAGTTAGTCACGCTACTGCGTTATTATTGTATAACGTTCAATACAGAAGGACGTTCACGGTTCAAAGTAGTTTTCATGATGGGAACGGTTACTGTCACTGTGTGCGCATGTTTTGTTTTTCCTATTCAGGTGATGTTTGTCCCCTGAAGGGTCTGCTGGACGCCTCTGAAGCGCGCAATGCCATGACATTAGTGGATGAGGTGCACGCAGTTGGCTTGTACGGCGACCGTGGAGCCGGTGTTGCCGAGCGTGACGGACTGATGCATCGAATTGACGCGATCACAGGCACATTGGGCAAAGTGAGCCGCCGAATTTAGCATATGTTTATTTAATGTACAGCCAGCCCATTATTAATTTACGCTCTCAATCGTTTTTATCTTATTTCATCAAATTGAATGTGGTAGTACTCGAAATTTTTGTACACGAACAATATGGCACCGTTGTATCAGCGAAATTAAGGTGATATTAACTGTATTGGGATAATTGCTCATCGATGTTTTCCTTCAGTCGCATGCACCACATAACATTGGTGGGTTAACAACCGGTATAGACGGGGGATCAAGCTAATTCATCAGTCTAGGATTGGGAACTCTATAGATTTAGACGGTTAAGTCACATAGTGATATCCTGCATAAATCAACCACTTTCGACGAGTCCCGTAAGGCTGCCCCATGAACAAACATCCCCAAATCTGATCACAGGCCAGAATTCTGGTCCCCATTTTGGTCCATTTCTGTCACTAGGCTGTAAAAAATTGCGGAGGATAATTAAAGGAATTTACTGGATTCTCAAGATGGAAAACTAGTTCACCAATCTGATCCGCTAAAACCCATCGAACACAAACGTTGATGTCGGCAATGTCAACCGCTTCTACTTCAGGGAATACTCTTGAAACCTAACTGTGCTACTGGTCCGGAGCGTCCGCCTGTCAGTGAGACTATCAGCGAGACAGACGGCACAATCATCCATACTATATCCGGAAGGTTAGCACGCTGGGTGGAACATTTTGAGGGTCAATTTAGCTGGTCCCCTGTTTCCACTGTGTTACTGCCGCAACTTCACAATGTAGTATCCTGGTCGGTAGATTCGGAACCATTCGCCGAAACTGATATCCGTCATTGTATTTCGGCCGTCAAACGTAATAGGGCTGCTGGCCCAGATGACCTCGTGCCGGCACTTTTCAAAGAAGGTGGCGAGGCGTTAGTAGAGGCATTGACTCAGTTGTTTCAACTTGTGTGGACGACGGAGACCATCCTTGTGTGCTGGGTCACTCGATAATACTGCCCGTATTTAAGGAAGGAGTTTACGGCTTTTGCAAAAACTGTAGGATGTCAGTTTGACCGCAGTCCTTACTAGGGTTTCGGCATCCCTTGTATTTCGTCGACTCACAACAGTACGGGATGCAGACATTAGGGAAGAAGAGGCAAGGTTTACTCCTGAGCGGGTGTGTTTTGATGAAATTTCTGTTCGCCAAATTCTTGAGCAGCGCCGGTCGGGTGTGACCGTTTATCTTTACCAGAAGATAGTGCTTAGCTCAGTGGATGGATCTACACGTAAACACAGGGAGGTACCGAACAGATGGGTGAACATACTGTCGGCCTCTTATTCTCGTACATCTGCCCAGATTATGGTTTACGGTGCACTGTCTGCCAGTTTCAGCATCAAGAGCGGCGTTCTCCCAGGCTGTCCACTTTCGTTTAATTATGCCTGTCGAAATAATGAAGGGCTGTCTACTACACGCGCAAGATGCCGGCGTGGGTTCCCCATCTGCTAGAGGATTGGCTAATCTTGATTACGCTGATATGTTTTAAGGACGCTAATTAGTCATTTACCACACCGAGTATTGTTTGCCAATGCTGCGGCCGACTGGCATAGGGTGCGAGATCGATAAATGATAATCTGGCGCAGAGGAGTGCGGTGGTTCATCAATGTGTTGGCTACTACAGGTCGTGCTCGTCTCCCGGACTAGCGCCATCATCACTCACAGAGTCAGTGACCGGAGACATTAGGTGAGACGGAGGCTGATGTGTCTCAATGACGTGGATGTTGTTGTCTTACCGGCCTGTGTACGAAGTAAGTGCACTTAATGACGCGGGTGTTGAAAGCCGTGAGGTAGATATCCTGCTGATGGCACCCTACTTTCATTTATAGCTCCGTTTTTTGTTGGTAAGTATAGACTTAGTTGACTCTTATGAATACGGTTTGCTTTCTTCTTGTTGGTTGTTTGGCGGTTAAGGAAGAGCTCAAACCACTGGCGTACTGTTATCTTTGATCATGAATATCGATGGTAAATGATGTGGCGCTGGAAAACCAAACCATTGTGACTTACATTTTCGTACGGTCGGTCTTGTTGATATCACCAACGCAATTATATTTTTGTGGATACGTAAAGCACAGTGAGCGCTGTTACCGTGATAGGTAGGGAATTCAGCTGCGTTCAACACTCACTAATTGGTACACTGTGCGAAACTGTTGTTTCCTTCCGAAGTGTATTGATCTGCTGAATTAAAGGTGCATTTTCAGGCTGTAACGTGATTTCAGGGGTGATATACAATGCTTGGTGATTCCAAGCCAAGCTGATCGTGGACGTCGTTTTCAAGATAATTTAGACTTTGTTATTTTAACTTGTTCCTAATCGAAATAGATTGTGATCGTTGAATACAAATTTCAGATAACCTCACAACATAATTGCGACTGCATTATGCCGATGCAAATGCTAGCCCCCATCCGGATAGATCTGTTCCTTCCGTTCTGCATCGCAGTTTCCATATACAACCTCGCATACTAATAACAACGAACTCGACAATATCAGGACGTGCGCTACATTCTCTAGCATAACAATCAAAAACCGGGCTGAAGAATTCAACTGATCCCCAGACGTTTATGATTGTACTAAGATCGGAGTTATATACCACAATCTAAAATTCATCGAAAGGTGGTTACTTTCTCGTGTGTATACTTTTGTGTT
>LOND01001617.1:51806-66310 GCA_014220965.1 Paragonimus kellicotti | reverse complement strand
GGCGAGATGCTTGTCATCAGGACTTTCATCGCTTGAGCTCTGGAGAGCAATTTCCGCTAAACGACTGCCCCCACCGTCCTGCAGACAAATTAAGATGTCCTGTGCCATTGATGGCGTGATCTCATGGGTATTACACGAACGAATGTCATTCCACTGAGCACAGTGGTAGGTTGTCGCTTGCCTGCTGAGGTCCCGCGTGATCACTCAAATCACTGGTTAGAAACGCTAAGGTGGCGGTATGCCGCATTCAATGGCGTACCTGCATCGATACCATTTCTAGTTCTTCCACTCAGTCATCTTTTATTACTTTTCAACCCTCTGCATCGCAGTTTCCATATACAACCTCGCATACTAATAACAACGAACTCGACAATATCAGGACGTGCGCTACATTCTCTAGCATAACAATCAAAAACCGGGCTGAAGAATTCAACTGATCCCCAGACGTTTATGATTGTACTAAGATCGGAGTTAAAAATTCATCGAAAGTTGGTTACTTTCTCGTGTGTATACTTTTGTGTTGAAAGATGTCGGTTCAGTGCATTTATGATGGCACAAAACTCCAGTGTGCTACTGTACGATGCCATCTGAATTTTCGTCTAATGTGATCGTGTACTGATGAAAGCATCTCCCGAGTGGTAGGTGTAATCTGATCTTTTTTACCGTGGGTACTTTGTGTTTTCAGCCCCGAGGTAACACTTCATCAGCGCTATATTAAAAAGCAGGGTGGAGTCAGTTTTTGTTTGTCGAAATCGAAGGCACTATGTCCTCACCGGGAAATCTGTCTTTGTGTTCTTGACATAAATTTTACCGTTGCGATTCACACCACTCACATCTACGTCAAACAAACTTGTTCTTGACTCACAACAACAAACATTTGCTTTTCGTCTCAAACAACATTTCATAATCTACAGGCTTTTGCAAGTATTGGCGGATATTTGGCTGGTAACCATGACCTTGTCGATATGATTCGCTCGTACGCATCCGGCTTCATATTCACTACTTCATTACCTCCTCCCGTATTGGCTGCCGCTCGAGCAAGTATCGCAGTGCTCAAATCTGCAGAGGGTCGAGAGTTGCGTTCAGAACACCAACGACGCGTTGCCATAGTGAAGAAACGGCTCCAGGATGAGGGTCTGCCAGTTATCGAGGCGCCGTCGCATATTTTACCATTACATGTGAGTCGAACGCTCTTGTTCGTTTGTCTAAACCCAGACAGCATTTTTGATTTCGATAATTCTCTCGAAGTAGTTGTCAGTGTTGAAACTGCCCGGCGGGTTCCGCGACAAGCAGGGGCCACAAAGTCAACAACACAACTACGCGTGATGCCTGCTTTTGAGAGGTGTTTACCAAAATGTAAACTAATTTCACGACATTTTTGTTCGTGATGTTGTGTTACTGTTCGGTAACTTTATCCGTGTCTCTGACAGGAATGCTAATAACATTATGTGGGCCTACCAGTGACATTCAGCACCTTGCCACGAGCGTTAGAATCGGTCAAACATTGGTCCCATTATCATTGTTTTGTATAGACGACACTCGGTTTGCTGGGCAAAATTTGGTAGGTGATCCATTGGCATGAGTTAGGTGATTATCGTTTCAGCTGAAATGATCTTCAATTTTTAAATCATTTCCGATAAAGACGTCAGCGGATTCGGGCCTTGACAATATAGTATGCTCTACTAGTGTTTCGGACAGCGTGACCTAGTGTATTACATGATGACGAATAGGTTATCTGAAAACGTCCATCCGCAACACTGCACTAATTCGTCATTTTTTCGCATGTGACAGGTCGGCGAAGCGGCGTTGTGCACCCGCATTTCAACGGAGTTATTGGCTGAACATAACATTTACGTGCAATCGATTAACTATCCAACGGTGGACAAGGGAGACGAGCGTTTGCGTATCGCCCCTACCCCACACCACACGGACAGTTTGACGGAGCAGCTCGTAGATGCCTTGTGTACGATTTGGCGAAAATACGATTTGCCACTGGAATTTTCACACTCGACGCGTGCCCACGTCAAACCTGCGGTGGCTGCGTGACAGAACTGAACGTTCCTCTTAGCCCACACCACTTTAACCTAGTTAGCCCATTACTTCTTGTTATTCTTAGTAACTTTATAGGCTCTTGCTTTGTTATTTCAGATGACTTCTTGCCTAATTACGCATTATCTGTTGTGCTTTCCGAACAGAAAGAACAAAAAACTAGGTAGGAATATAACAAATAAATGCACGCGCCATTTTTGAAAATACATAGAAAAAACAGTTTTTGTCACTTTGCTGTGATCAAACCGGGCACGTGTGTCAACGAACGTGGCTAGTCGGATATTGGTCGTTTGTACCAGAACCGGGCTCGATTATCATCACTGCATGACATGAACGCCGCACTTGTTGGCGAATGAACAAAACAGCGGATTGGACCATTGTGATCTGGTGGAAAAGGAGAGGAAAAGGGTTTAGTTTCAGGATTCATAGTTGGTGTAAAGCACCGTACACTGGAACGTAGAATTGTGCAGTTTTACGCAACTTAGCGTTAACAAGTGGATTTTCAGCGTTTACACCATCCCGTTTTTGCGGTATGTGCTGGGTGAACAGTGCCCAGCTGGCGAAACCTAGACAAGAGAATAAGAAGCAACTGGACTCGACCTCGCAACCATGTAATTAATGGTCTAGTATGTCTACCCTCAGGCTATCGCCAGCCTGCTCAGTTGGATTATTTAAGTGTTTCCGAATGTAATTGTTGTTTTTACCCTAATTTTGGCACTAATTCTAACTTTTATCGTTCGGCCATAATGCAACAGTGGTCATCAGAAAATTCACGTTATTCACCCATGTACCTTAGATGTTCGCAAATGTTAGCCTTCAGTTACAAAATTCCGAGCCGTCGAAACTCGTCTACAGTGTTTTTGAGTACTTGCTGCGCTCAGCAATGAGGTATACTCTTCGTAACGTAGTCGGCGAATGACATTACAATCATCGTCAACTTTAAGGCACCCAAACAAAAACGAAACGTCACAGCGGACAACTAGATTTACTTTGTCTTGAGGACGAAAAAGATCACGTGAAGTAGCAAACGTGCCACAAATCAACAAGTGGAATACGCGAACGAGCTGATATCACATATAGCAAGACAAAATCAACGGAAGATCGGTTCACTTATCCTTAGCGTTTCCAACTGCTGAAGACTGGAAACATGAGATCTCTTATTGAATAAAACGACGCACACTGTAAACGTGTGACTGGTGTGAAAAACAGCAGTTCACTGACCACAAGTCACGAAATCGCCATTTAAACACCGTGATGAATATTCGAAATTCGTTAACGTTGGATTACTGAGAAGCGTCGTTGTGTTCATGAATACTATCATTCTATCCCTATGGATTATACACACTTTCCAAACTGACCTATACGAACGCTTCCTAGTTTAAGAAGATAAAACGCTTTTGTTTTTTGGTTCAATGGAACATGTGCGAAAATGAGTTCATACGATCATTCGTGTTTTTCCGTTCTAAACTGGTAGGTTGTTTAGGTAGAACTTGCTAACGATTAGTTGACAATGAAATGTTTCGTTATATACTTTCTCTACAGTTGATCGCACTGTCAGTGACAACCTTATTAAAAGTCACTGACCTCCACCTGTGATAAGAAGAGATGATGAAACAGTCGGCAGTTACACGAACTGCACCCATTTCAACCCACGCTTGTATGATCAATAATCGAGTGGATCAGACAGCGTCGAATACTAATTTGAGCCCTTTCAACCTGATTTATTCAAAGGGGGATATGAGCTCTGTGAAATAAATGTAGCACAATGTTCATATATTAGATCGGGAAACACGTGCGCCAACTACGTTCAGGCTGTCTACATGGAACTAAAAAAATCGGCGTTAAGCATAATCGTCGTCGACATCATTATTAAAAAGGTTGGAATAATAATATTATTAATACGTCACTGTTGAAATAAACGGCGGTCCGAGCCACAATACCTACTGACCAGGCTCATAGCTATTATGATGGTGACAATTATCATCATCGACAACAATACACCAGCGATTGACACTGGGGGTTGCAAGGGAGAAGATAACGTGATTTGTAGGACCCAGATCAAGGTGTTGGTAGTTAAACTTGCAGGTTTTCGTAGCGGGACTGTGAACGTAAGTGGACGGTTAGTGATCACATGCGTCATAGTTAGTCCATATATCTAAATGGGTCTTCATCTTGGACAGTCAATTTGTTCAGTCTCCGGAAACCTCGTAATACTGAAAGTGTGATTTTCAGTGTGACATGTTTTCAGGTGATGATTTCACATGAACATTCGAACTGACTTTCATGTAGCATTAAATACAGTCTCAGTGTCAGTATTGTTTAATGGCATTCTGAAACACTGAATGTTCTAGTCAGCAGCCAACATGGCAAAAAGACGGTACTAGATGTCGGTCGTGACAAAGACATGTACTGCTAATCACACCTAATCAGAGCGAAACACGGGTCTAGCGCTTCCTTCCGAAATGGGAATGCGACAGCTGCGATCGGTTGTGAATGATGTTCAGTTTATATCCCCTATTACTCATTGGTATTTATTTGTGTTATCCGAAGTAGGTTGCAAAAAGTAGAATAGGTTATTTCTATGAACCAGTGTTTTACTCTGTCATAGGCAGTCTAGCACATCGAAATAATGCTTATTTGTCACTAACAGTGACAAAAACATCGTAGAAACGGTGTGTAAAGTGCGTGATCTCCAAAGAGGGAGGTAGACTGTACAGGCGACTGCAACGAACTTTCCTCAAAATGCCAAAATTTGCCTCCGGTTGGTTTCCTATACACCACCGACGCATGGATTAGATTTCTACCTCAAAAGAGACCACGTTCGGTCGATTCCGTGAATGATCTGTCTAGGGCACGCAACCATGTTATGAATGACATATAGTTTGTTCTGTTCGATGAATTCTCAGCCCAGCAGCAGTAAACCGACGACTGGGCAAATAGACGTGAAACCACCCATTGTTTGTCCTACTTGTTTTTCAGGTTAAAGAAATCTGTGTCCCACTTAAGCAGAGGCGGAAGACGTTTAGGAAAATGGCGGATGACTATTCAGTTGTAGAAACGTTTTCGTTTGGGACGAAAGGATGGTTTATCAATAGACGCAATGAAGACTTCAGGCTGTTTTACGAAGCTTACCTTATCCTCGTATTACGCGCTGCTGTTCGTTTATGGTTGCACGTTGCTTACGAAATTTGATAATATTAACCCTAAATTCTAAGGATTTTGTTAATTGGGCCACCTATAATTTCTCTGCTGCTACGAGTGTTTCATATGCATACATTATCGTAGGTATTGACAGGCTCTCCCTCACAGAGGCCGGATTGCATTGCAGTAAGTGGACGGTAGACCGCGTCCAGCTGTGGTTCTTAAGCCTATTTCACCGTACTCCCCCTTGACTTCAGAAGCAAAACGTCATCGCCCCCTTTATTCACATGCACTACGTAAACACTGGAATCGGAGTAGTGACAGTCACTACTGTTTGACATCTACATCTACTGCTTCTATTGTTTAACATCCGATTCAATGTGTGAGCATGCTGTAATCATATCAACTTACCTACGTTGAATTGAGCGTCATCACCGATCTCCATTTCCAAAAATATTTACTCATTCCCTCTAGTCCAATTTCTTACTATCGTCCTCTAATATCCTCAACTTTCCCCCGCAAGTAGCGATATTATCCAGTTTGAAAAACACTAGTTTGTAGGGAATAGGTGAAATTATTTCAAAAAATAAACGAAAAACTAATTATAATGTTTATTTTATTGACATGACATTCTAGTCAGGTTGCTCCGTTTTGCTTGATGCTCCCGTCANGTGGTGTTAGTAATTTAGCACAAACGTACGGGAAAATTACAAACCAGCAACAAGTAAAATGTACATGATGGAGTGAATAAATCTATGGATGCAGATGAACTGTTGACCGCGACACAACACTAGATTTGAGAGCGTTTCCAAACGGCGATGCAAATACTAACGTCACTTCCAACTTGGAAAACAATACTTATCGACGTCGCGCAATGGAATGGGTCACGTGTTTCGTGGGCCACAGTGTAGCCCATCCAATAATAAGACATACGGAGTGGGTAATCTAACAAGTTCAAACTGTTAGTTACTTTGATAAAGTTGGAGATCTCCCAGACAGAAGGACTGTAGTGTTGCTCACATAACCAGCCCAGCTGGGATAGCGGAGTTGATGGCTTACACGCATGTACCATGCGGGAGGTCTGTTTCTGATCCACAGAACAAGATGGAATACAAACAAGCATTGTGAACCTTTTAGTAAATTGATAGTGGGACGGTTTTGGGGCGTCACAAACGACAGAAATGCAAAGTATCGGGCAAAGCAATTTTGCCACTTCGATGTCTCGTCCAGTACATCTGCAGCTCTTACGGTGTGATGGGCCAGGGCTATATTCCTCATGGTTAAGTAGGTAAGCATTTCTACTTTGGTAGTACGTCAGGGCGCTGTCCATACTGTCAGCAGTAAGGTCGAACAATCAGGATGAAGCAAATGAAACATATTGCACATTGTTATTTATTCTAACAGACCACAGCAACTCAGTGCTTGCGCACACTCGGCTTGAACTCTGACATTTGAATTTTTTTTTAAGACATCCAAAATGAATTCGGTTTGAGAATGCTACGTTGTCAACTCATTCAAACGTCTCTCGAATGGTAAAAAGGAGAAATGCTGGTCAGATCTGTCGGAGGATAAACATTAAGTCACAGCCGTGATCGGGACGGTGCTCAAGCTACCCTTCACGTATTGCAGTCAGTCTGTGGTGTGTGCGTACCCAAAAAACTCAGTGTTATTGAAATCCCACTCTGGCGAGAGTTGCGCATGCAAGGGCTTACTGGTCCTGTCTTCAGCTGACTGGTCGAACAGATGGAATGTGGAAATCACGTGACACCATTTGTAGAGTAAACGTAACCGACAAAGGGTCCAATAGCACGGTGCATGCACGAGAAGTTTCCACGAACACTTACCGTAATCCTCTGTATGATTGAACACAGCCATGGATCGATGTGTCTGCTGCCCAACAGTGCCAGCTCCAGTATAGGTGATCAGACAACGTCCGGTCGCCAGCTCCCATAGCTTGACTGCACTGTCCTTACCTGAACTGATAATGTACTAGTCAGATGAAAACGAAAGTGTAGTAAAACAATCAAGTAAAGCAAAGTGAAAACAAGTATGACACACAACACATCCATGTTCACTTCCCTATCATCCGTGTTTACGTTCGCAATGAGCCAACAAACTGTTTGATCTGCTTCAAATTGGTGTACGAACGAAGTGGCCAACACGCCAGAAGCAGAGAACATTTTAACCTAAACGTAACAAAAGAGTTGAACTGACGTCCGTCTTACCTACTCACACGCCGTCTGAACCGTTGTTAGTGAATCAACCAGAGCTTGATGACCATAGGCAATGTCCCTACACCGTAAGGAAGCTGCTTTGCTGATGACGCCGGTTGTTTGTTTGCAAGGTGTAGGCGCCTTGATGTTGTATGTTTGAATATAGACGTAGCTATTTTTAGTAGTTAGGTCCCTTCCCGTTCCTTCTTTTTTTCTCTCTTCCTATACAGGGTTTGCTTTTTTCTTCTTCGTGGTTGTGTGGCAGTTAAGCATCAATGTGAACCACTGATGTATTGCTGTCTATGATGATGATGATTATGAGTAGTCAACTGCTTAGTAGCTCGACAAGTATGTGAAGGAAGTAATCTATAAAGAGTGTGATCGCGGATAGCAGACGCGTGAGCTCGCATAATGAAAGATGAGAAAATTAGCAACTTGAAGCACCCGCCTTGTTTCACGCTTCTCATGTCCAGAATAAATGTTTCATTTAGAAAGTCGATGTTATCGGTGAGTGGTCCTCGTTTTTTTCAAACCAACTGGCATTCAACGTTTTGATCGTGTGGGAAAAGTACAACTGGTTCACATACTAACGGATTTCGTGAACAATAATCCAGATCGTGCGCAGTCATTGAGGCGAAGCACCCCACTGACTAAAGTTCGTGATGTCAACGCTTGTTCTGGGAAATCAAACCTATATCACTTCGGGCTTGCAAGTGGCTGGTGGGCTTGAACAAAGTGCATGTGAGTTCCGCCTAGCCTGTACGCCTCTTCTGTTGGTTGATGTTAAAGCGCTCGGCCACGCCATCACGTGTCAATAAACAACGCCCACATCTGGAACTAACATTAGTGTTGATGAAATTCTATGAGCCAAATCACACTTCTGGACCTGAGTGAACGGCTAGTACGCGTCCAATCAGCCGTGATCCTGACCGGCAAACCACGGTTTTTCTTTCGAAAACAAGGATGCGGACGTTGAGTCGTCGTAGCGTATCCAGGTTCTTCCTTAGTCTGGAGACCTACATGAACTGCGAAAACAGGCGTGCAGCCTGAGTTTTAATAATCTTGGGACACACGTGACCAAAGGAACCAAAATTTAAGCGAACGCAGCACTAGAAAATTAGTGTCCTTTGATTCTGCCTACTATTACAGGGTAGAAAAAGAAGTCACGGTTGTTTTGAATCAGAAAAAATGTGAGTATTCTATGACATACAGTCGACATTACTCAATAGAACGTCTCATCGTCTTCTGAATGTCAAGTACTCGCACTGTTGATGTAAAACCTCCTCGCTACCTGGCACACAAGACATGTCGAGTTATCAGGTCAGAGCTAATAACGCAGTCAAGGATGCAACAACTCAAAACAAACATCAACATGCCCCAGTCAAACGATGTAGAGAGGCGAGGTATTTACCTTTCCGTTGCGTGAGAACATCGCCGAACAAACAGCGGATCCATCATGAGCCGCTTCAAACGTGTTCACACAGCGACACGAGACCCCGTCCCAAATCTTGAAACAACCGTCCATCCCGGCAGTCACGAACGCGTTTCCGAGAGGGGACCAGCGGACCATATTAACGGAACTCTGATGCTGATCTTCGGGCACAGCGGACACGTAACATCGACAGGTTTGTACGTCGTACAGACGAACTGAGCAAGAACAGATAACATGAAGTGGAAAATAACAAGACGAACGTTGCTGAGGGTTGGTTGAGTTAAATGGCTTAGAAACCAGCAATGAACAAACTGTCCGACAGATTGCAGGCACTATACAGGACAGTGCAAACTTTCGTAAATGCTCGACCGATCTGGATGAACGATTTTAACGGCGAAGGTGCACGTGCATGTGCTCATCCGAAGCATGCCACTGGGTTCGGTTAAATTTGTTAACACTATTACCGAAAGAAACTGTTCACGTCCGGTGGTTAGCTCAATCGGAGCTTGATGTTTGCACGAATTGCAATAGTTCGCGCCTCACTAGTGTGCAGTTTGCTGAAGGGCAGTAAGTCCTGGATGGAAAACGGGTGACTAATTTCAACATTCGGCATAAAGTTGTTATCAGGTTTATCCGAATTGTTATTCTGGGGATTATTTTGAGTTGTAGTCCTCCACGATAGATCTAGTAGCTCGAGATTAACATAAAATCGAAATGAAGGAGTCAACTGTTGTACATACACCTGAAAGCGACTACTTTGTATTTTCAGGGAACCAACGGTGAAATTTGAGAACGTCCGCGTTGACCACCGTGCCATGGCGGACAACAGTTACAACTGTGACTTACAGCATCCGTTTAAAAATATAACACATGCTAAATGACCATGAAGAACTCTTTTTAATCATCGTTACTGTATCAGCGTGATCTCGACAAAAAGAAATTAGTGCTGCCGAATTCTTCGTTGTTGCAATGGCGAGGAGTGCCAAACGAAGTCTGCACGACACAGAGTGCATGTGTAGAAGAAAACGATCACTGAGTGAAAAGTAATGACACGTTTGATAACGTCTTTCTAAAAGGAACATTCAAAGACTTGAGGTTCGTCTTTGTTACAGCTTGTCGATAGAGGGCATCCTTGTTATCGCCGAAATTCAAATCCCCGTTAACATGTTTTGGAAGCATGCGGGTTGATCACAGCACCGTTAACTTCACGTTACACAAGAGAAAATCATCACGCTTAAAAGCTCAGTCATATCTGTGTGTGAGTGGTGTGTAGGGTGTTAAAAACATTGTTATTTAGCTTGTTGTAACATCTGGGACTCAGAGACTAGTATATGTTTCAGATGACCAGGGCGGCTTTCACTGTAAGTGAAGCCAATTTGATAGGAGATCAGAGGGCAAGCAAGGTTATCCACAGTCATGCATTCTTGGGTCAAATAAGAGATGCGGCCACAGCCAGACATCCATTGGACAACGGTCACACGAACCACTTATTAAGTTTAGAGATCAGTAGACTCAGGGTCCGTAGTTATCGCATGTTCTCACAGTAAGAAAGATTCTATAAGAGCTTTTCAGCGAGCGTAGGAGTAACAGTAGGTGAAAAACAAACTGGTCAGTGAACGCCAACAGAATGTTCAGCGGCAAAGCAACATGACCCGCTGTAATTCATGCCCACATCCAGCGCTGGCCGAGTCAAAGACAGAAAGGAGTCCCGTTGCGAACAATTTGGGTTTCGGCTAGATCCGACAGAAACAGCATGCATGGCAAGTGTAAAACAGATGATATGCAACGATACAACTGATCACAGCCACCAACCAACATCGAGGGCAAACAGGCAAACATCATCGCGCTGACAGTCTTGTAAGAGTAACGTTACATCAGGTTGCCATACAACTCGTACAGTGAAGAGTTATATAGCAGCACTGTATCTGAATCATAACCGCCGAAGAGTACTGACCATTTTCGCCCAAAGTTACAGCAGCATAATCGTTCACATTTCTTGAAGCAAATGGATGAACATCACCTCGTTGTTGAGTAGACTAAAAACGTAACAAAGTTGCATTCTTATGTAGTCTCGGCCTTCGGAATAATCAAGAAAGTGTTCAGTTAATGATTTCGCATCGCAACAGAACAATGCTTGTTTACGGCTGGACTACTCGCTTATCGGAGTGAGTTAAACGCATTATACAGACATAGTATTCATGTACTAAGCTTAGACACAAAAACTTAGGGAACCGCAGAAACAACCCAAATGAAATTCAAAGGAAGTAAAAGTCTTGGAAGCTAATTCGTACCAGTTCTGGCAATGCAATTAACTACCAATAAATACCGTTCACCGTGATCCATGCGGATGATGTCCCGTAAAATCAAAATGTCTTCGGAAACTTCATCCAACGCAATGTACTATTCGCCAGAATACTGACTCTAAACTACTCAGTCATACGAAAAGCGTACCGTTGAGCCACCGGAAGCTGCACCGAGAGGACAGCACGCTTACTGGCATACCAAATTAACTCGTTCATTATAACCAATACGCTCGTGGTTGACTCTGGTCGTTAGCTATCATGCCTGTCCAAGAAAAAGAACATGATCTAGGTTAAATGCAGAGAATGAAGAACAGGGTCTTAATACATGAAAACCTGATGTCTAACCTCTTACGAAACTTGACCGACTGCTAATGTCGACGCGTATTCAGTGCTCCGGCAAAACACATGCACTTAGAATCGAAAGCAAACAATTCGAGAATATTATCCGCACAAACAGACCAAGGCTACCAACCGTATGGAAGGAGCGACCGAATGAACGCCAATGCATATGACGTAATTTATCTGTTCAGAGAGATAATGGGTTACTGTGCCCTCAAGCCGATTCTACAGCTTCTGCTGTGGTTGCGCAATCTGGGTACAGAGGGATAGTTTCGACAGGTGGACGACACGAAGTTTACTGTTTGTATCGGGGCTGGTTTCCGAGGCCTGCGCTCTTTCCTTATGCCAACGCTGATTCTTCTGCCGATCGTCCTTGGGCATGCCTGTTTTCACGATCATTTCCAATTTACCACGATCTGCGGCCACTATTTCCCAGGAAGAACTGCTGATGTAACCAGTCTTTACACCATGGTTACACTTAATTTTAGAGCAACACCGGTCTTCCGTAGGGCCTAGATCTGGCTCATCCTGCAACATGCACTTAGAGATCCAGCCGGCTTCCATTCTGCTCGCATGACCCAGCCACTGCAAACATATTAGGAATACCTGTTTGTTCCTATTCGAGACCCAGTCCTACCAGCTGATGCTGAGAATTCCTCTGAGTCAGCGGAAGTAAAAGGTATTTGGTCGACATTCTCGAAGTGCACACGAAGTTCACGTGTCGCCGCCGCACACTCGACTACTCGTGCTTAGTAGGCCGTGATCTTCGTCTTAGTAGCGAACACGAAATGGATGAGAAAACCCTTTCATGGTACAAGATGGGTGCGCAGTTAGTTTGATTTTTTTTGTATAACTCTCCGAAATCCAGCCTCATGAACATGGTATTGATTTAAAGGTTATAAAGCAGAATGGCAAAATGAGAATGATATGTAGTAATACGTAGTTCGAGAAATGTATTATATCCTGCTCGCCAACGAAACCAACCACGACTGGCCAGTTACAGCAGATGTCCAAGTTACCGTTGACTTAGAGGCACAAATAGCTGCAACGAAAAATCTCGCGAGAAAGGTGAAAACAACTTACGGGTTTTGTGTTGGGTACCGACGAGTAAAAAATTGCCAGATGGGTGAAAATGTAACGTCCGGATTGGCGAGGCTTCCTTCATTTCATCAAAGAAAAGAGGTAAACAAAGAATGAGACCGACGAAGTAAGAAAGAGCAATATCATACTACGACAACAAACGGTTGAACACCTTCAAGCGACGATGCAACATATTTCAAAATGAACCCGGTGCCTTTGATCGTGAAGTGCGTTTTGGAGACCGATCACGGGGTTGAACTCATTAATTCATTCAGTGACATTATGCAACCGAAATCCGAGGGTATTGGGGGTTACGGATCCCAAAGCGCCGCCTGACCCTGCATTTAGGAAATCTAATGCAACCCGTTCTTCCATTGGACTGACCGTTTGTTTACGGACCAGCTCTACACAGACTATGGATTCAATCGCAGGTTAAATTGAACGCCCTAGTAGCTAAGACGACAAATGATTGTGGCATTCTCTCATCACTAGCAACAGATACGAACAGGGGAATGGTTACACTCACAGTTCGAAGCCCTACGAGGGCAAGCCTTAATTTATCGGAAAAGACGTCATACTCGACATAGTCTGCAGCCCAACCAGTGTGAGTCAAACCACAGGTAGAAATCAACTGAAGCCACGTAAAGCTGCGTGTAGGAGGCAACTGTCACATAACCCACCGATGACTAACGAGAGACAAGTAGATATAGTAGACTTACTCAACGCCAGCAGTCGTTGTCGGTCGGCATTTCGCGAATCCCAGCAGCACAGACTCTTGGTTGCTTCGTCAGGAAAGAGTACTACAAAAGGAATAAAGAAGTGACGTACACCTTGGAACTGACTGATTGTTGAGAAGAGCGATAAGAAATCAATGAAGGAACTGTCAGCACGAGATCTGGTTTGTGCCCTTCGTCGTTATAACAACGTTAATCGTTATGTATCAGTGAGCACTAGTTGAGGTATAGTGAAATCTTTGATAAATCCGCGACCAAAAGAGAATGTGCGTATGTACCGGCTGAAAACTAGAAAGTTTAAATTGTTCACATTTTCGAACGCAGTCCGGACCGGTTAATTGAACCGGTCCATCCCATTTCTGTGCTTATGATACAAAGCGTGAAATCGATCTATACTCCGTTGTGATGGTAGTTTCTACTATCCTCTTTCAGGCGTAAGGATCAATTTTCATTACAACTGGTGAATAAATGCATGCGCTTCTACCAATCTTGTGGTAAAACCATGCAAAATATGTGCATACATTTTCCGCTTCAAACAGCTGATTTTCACAGTGGTACATGGGGTGGTGTTAGTAATTTAGCACAAACGTACGGGAAAATTACAAACCAGCAACAAGTAAAATGTACATGATGGAGTGAATAACTCTATGGATGCAGATGAACTGTTGACCGCGACACAACACTAGATTTGAGAGCGTTTCCAAACGGCGATGCAAATACTAACGTCACTTCCAACTTGGAAAACAATACTTATCGACGTCGCGCAATGGATAGGTCACGTGTTTCGTGGGCCACAGTGTAGCCCATCCAATAATAAGACATACGGAGTCGAAGTTCACGTGTCGCCGCCGCACACTCGACTACTCGTGCTTAGTAGGCCGTGATCTTCGTCTTAGTAGCGAACACGAAATGGATGAGAAAACCCTTTCATGGTACAAGATGGGTGCGCAGTTAGTTTGATTTTTTTTGTATAACTCTCCGAAATCCAGCCTCATGAACATGGTATTGATTTAAAGGTTATAAAGCAGAATGGCAAAATGAGAATGATATGTAGTAATACGTAGTTCGAGAAATGTATTATATCCTGCTCGCCAACGAAACCAACCACGACTGGCCAGTTACAGCAGATGTCCAAGTTACCGTTGACTTAGAGGCACAAATAGCTGCAACGAAAAATCTCGCGAGAAAGGTGAAAACAACTTACGGGTTTTGT
>LOND01001616.1:48754-76425 GCA_014220965.1 Paragonimus kellicotti | reverse complement strand
AGATGACAAGAACATGTTTGCAGTCTAAGTGCGACAAACTGACAACGTGCAGAGATTGTGACCAGTGTGCGACCTTTATCGGCCCAGTCATGAGCTCGAATGGATCATATTCTAAGTGATCGAAAATAGACTTCGATCACCCCCGTTATTCGCAGTTACGTTTTGTTGTTTATTTGTTCATAGGCAGAAGTTGACATGCTAGTGAATTTACAACGAAGCTGCATAAAATATTCATAGGACAATGTTGGCCTAACATAAATCCAAAAGACTGAACTAGCATAACAGAAATCCCAACCCTTTCCCGATGGAAAACTTGTTATACATGCTCCCCTTTTACCCCTTTCACCTTATCCATCGAGTTGACTGAATATGTCAGCGATGCGACAGTTCTGAATCTGTGTGTATGCTTGTTTACAAAAATTCAGGATAGATTAATCTAACTCACCTTTTTCTATTTGCTTGCCAAGCCGATGCTTACTTTCCTTAGCTGTTGCGCTCCCTCTTGCCTATAAGCTGAAATCTATTACCCGTTGTCTGGTTGGTCTTCAGATTAGTAAGCGTCCACTACAGCCCCGAAATGAGTTGAAAACTATCGTACAAACTGTTGGTCCCAGTGATTGCCAGCTAAGTAGTGGATAGTTGTTTCCACCTAATTGAGTCGAATCAATATCATGCACGTCGGAGAATCGTACCCACGACTCGTGACTCAGCGACAGATTGTAGCCCTGGCACTTATCCACCATTCAGTTCGATTTCCTGCGTGTTGCTGGTGAGACCCTACTAAGTCGAGGCTGTTTGTAAAACATTTTACAACCTCTTTGGGGGCTGTAATCGATACTTGCTCGTTTGCAGCCTAACCACAAAACTGCTGATAGATTTCAGCCTGAGAGCACAAGGAAACGCAACAGTTAGGGAAACTAATTTACATACCTTCCTGCAGCCCCGGTAACCGCAACCGCGTGACGTGGACCACAATGTGCAAGTTGCTGACGGGTCTGGGATTCGATTCTCCAACGTGAGTGGTATTGATTCGACCCAAACTAGGTCGAAACAGCTGTCCACCACTTCACTGCTTGCCACTGGGATCAACTACTTGCGAAAGACCACGCCTGTTGTCTGTCGTCCATTCTTGGATACGTCAGGCTGGTTTTATTGCTTCACGTCCGTTTTGGTTGGGATTCGTCTTATTTCTGATAGGATTTTTGATGTGTTTTGTCCTTATCAGGCCTTTTTCGATCGGGACAGCAAAAAAACAGTACTTAATGACGCGGATTTTGTCTCGAACCAAACTAATGCAAAATTGGTTGTAACCACCGCCTGTTGTATAGGTTAGTGACCCTGGAAACGCGTGGAGATCAATTTGAAGAAGTCCGAGCAACGATAGGGAAATGTCACCCTAGAGTGACATGTGCCAAACGAGTTTACCTAGATATAACTGCATTGTATGTGTATAGGATGTTTCGAACTGGGGAAATGGGGCCGCTATGTTTCTTAGTCGTTGGAAAAGAGGCGGTTTTATCACACTGTGAGGAAAGGCGTTCATAGCAACTTGGGCTTTCATGTTGGACTCTGAACTTTTTATCCGTGGTACCAGGCTATCTCCAATCTTAGGGAAGTTAGGTTGGTTGCAGAGGATTGCAAACTACGTGGCTAGTACGTAATTATTCATTCTACTTTTAGATGCTGCTGACCGGATAGAAGAAAATTTGACTGCGTTGGCCTCCTTGTTGGAACTACTAGTTCCCGATCCTTTTCATTCCGATTCTACGGTCCATGAGTCTGATGTCTCATGTCCCGCCGATGGAGACATTGGCAAGAAACCAGCTACCGACGACGCAGTATGGCACAGCCGTGCACACGGACGTTTGTTTGGTAGTACGAGTGGCTTGGAGTTTAGCGCTCGAGAGATCGAACTCCGATTTTCATGTGTCCCGGATGCCGCGAACTCCGCGGTCGCGCACATCTGTATCCCAATCAAGCGCACAGATGATGTTCGGGTCCTGGAGGACTCCGCCAGGGAACATGCGAATCTTGTTCGGAAAAAGCACAAACCGATGCTTTTAAATTGGTTAAAGGTTAGCTCTTTTCGTGGAACTTTTTTTTGACGTCGTTAATTATGTGGTACTCCCTCGGCAAAATTTCTTCCAAAGAGAGTAAAAGTGTTCGTTTGATAGACGTATTTCTTTTTGTGAGAAGGTGACACTTCGTTATCACGGGGCTCGCCCGTGCGAAATAGTGAATAAAACGACTTTAGCCTACAATAACCATCGAGGTAGACATGCAATCAAGGTTAATGTTGGAGTCAAGCCGAGAGTTTATCGTGTATTCTCCAAAAATCATATTACCTGATAGCCCTCGCAGTTTTTGTTGGTTGCGCAGCCACTACACAGTGAGAGATATTGATATGTCGAGGCAAGCAGCAATACTGTCCACAAGCAGTTCGAAATAAAATTAACTAGTGAGTGTTTACTGCCGTGCCACCGTGTGATTAAACGCGGGCTGAGTTAATGCAAAAATGTTAGGTCTATACAAGAGGCTACGGACGATCGTTTGAATTCAAGAATTCTTAATCGGCACTGCTATTATGTTTAGGCTTAGGGCCTATTTACGAATTTCCGCAAGAGATAGATGCTGACCGTAAGTGAAACCCAACCGTTGCCTGTCAAACATTTCACAAGCCTAATTCAACGGACTACAAATAACATCGAACTAACATTCATTGGGAGGTTGAACGTACCATCACTCTGTCGCCGTGGTTCTGATGCCCGAACTATCCACATTTTCGGCTTGGTGTTCCGAATCTATGCAAGTGTGCGCTTGAATCCATCTAATACTGATGCGGTTACCATATGTATAGACTGCACACATTCGAATGCCGAGTCAAACGGATCATTTGTTTCTCCAGCTTTCCCCCATTTTCCAACAGTAAGTTCATTTTGTCATCGAGAAAATCAAATGTTTTTTTTTCGTTGAATTGTCGTGCGCGCCGTGGTTGCAACTGCAATCACCTCGACCAAAATTACAAGCGATTTTCACCTTGGAGAAATGCAGGAAATTAATGTGCGTTGGTTTGGCATGGATTCCACCAACTCAGACCTGCAAATAGATGATTCGAGGGCACACCTACCCCGTCGGGACCAGTGTTTGTTAGATTCAGGATGCAAAACTGTTTTAAGCCGCGCTTATTCTTGAGGTCGCTTGAACAGATCTTCGTTTAGGTTTGTGGGTCGGTTCATTTTTAGCTTTCCCGAATGTTATATGAAAATGTTTTGCGAACCGTTTTATGTACTTCAGTAAGTCCATCGGTGCGTGTTTGAAACATATGCAAGTTCGCAACCGATAACCGAGCGCAGTCTTCGCTGCTTGGGGCATGCACTCCGTATTCCAACGGACTGTATTTCGCATCGTGCATTATTCACTGTGTTTGGAGGAAACCATCAGGTGGTCGAGCGATGATGTGGCCGCGGGCTGTGCCTGCCGTGGCCGCCCCACTGAGCAAAGTTGGTAGGCGCCGTTTGTCCGATTGGGTCGCTTGAGACCATTCACAGAGCTGGTCTGAAGCGCTCTCGAGCCTGGTGGCACGTCACAGTCAGTAGTGGTGTTTGTATCTATGACCTTGTTGATTGTTCTTCCCCATTGATCCGTGTCGTACTGGTTTGTTATCGTGCTGCTTCGTGATCTAAAGTTAGAACCGATGATAGCCCCAACCATAGTACTCACAGTCTCAAAGATAAAAACGATAACGATTACTTTGGTCATTCGTCATGTGGTCATGGCGTAATTAATCGGCGGGTAATATTAGAACACTGCATTACCGTTTCTTTTCAAAACTGAACCCTGTTTTCATTTCAAAATAGGATGGTGTATAATGTTGGGAGGTTTGTTTGCATAACATAAAAATGTATAGTACCCCTAAATGTGCTTTTTCGACAAGCTTGTTTCTTTTTGAGGGGATCTTCCTAGAGGGAACACTGTGCTTACTCATCCGTTCTCTGAATATATCAACCTCATGGAACTTCGCAAACTCAGCAAATGTAGGGTTTGTGATTCTATTTTCCGAAGTGTTGCTCGTTTAGTTTGAAAGAGTAAGGTTTTATCGGTTTCACTCTACAGCTAAGAAACGTTCCCGCTAGAGGTTGAAAATCTCAATTATTTTGTCATTTCCAGTTATCGATGTTAACGTTCCGTTGTACTCATCGGACGCCATCTTCAAGTGAACAAAGAATGATTTATTGTGAATGCATCATCGCCTGGATCAAGGTCGGTGATCTACAATTACAAACTTAAATCCTATGCCCCCTGTTTTCGGCCGGAGTCATCTCACCCTCCAGACAAAATCATCTGGTCCACTACCCCAGTCATATCTAATGGTCGGTATTAGTTATAAGAAAATAGTTGTAGTGTCAAATTTCGTCTCCATCTTACACCTAACCACTACCCGATTTTTCCAACCACATAAATCAATACCGTAAGACAGACTGAATCGATCAGCTATATAGTGACAATTCTGCTACATAACAGTGCATCTACAGTTACACCTGAATGCACACGTAATGTACACTGGACGTCACCTCGGCGCGATCACAGTATTCTTGTCTGGTTTAACATTGGCCTCAAAAAGACATACAGGTATAAAGTCGAAAAAGCGCGTTTACTGTTGTTGACCTGAAGTAGCAATCGGAATATGATTAAGAATAACCGGCAGTGGTAAACACGGTTGCCTCATGAAAGCATGGCCGGAGTTCTAGTCCCGGCAGTGGCAAGGATATGCACTACTGACGAGCTCTAATGAGAGCGAAACTCGAGTCTAGTGCTTCTTTTCGAAAGGGGCCGACTGGAAAGTCTATGGGAATGCGACAGCTGCGATCAGTTGAAATAACCAGAAGATTGGATCACTAATACACATAAATAACAATATGTGAACTGTGTTTATACGAAAAAGTAGTGTGTTGGATTTAAATGAGATCATGGGATCGCAGTTCGAACAAGTTGAGTGAATCACGGAACGGTTGAGATAAAGGCGTGGCTTGAACTGGCGTTAAAATGTGTCCGGTCTTGTTATTCGCATGCTCTACTGTGCAATATAGGTCTTAGTGCTGAATCTCATTCCTTCTGTGCCTCGGACATTTGAGAACTGAATGCTTGCTTACGTGCGTGAAACTATGTACCGGAACATGCGCATTCGTCGTAGCAGTGTTAATGGTCGAAGAGCATACCAAACAATGAACAAGATAGTGTGGGTGGCACCTATGCTAGAGTTCCTGGCAGAGCTGGAATTGCTGATCATATCAGGCATTGGTTGCTGGGCTCCTCTGTTTGGCGATGATCGAATTATGGTGGCTTCCCCTATGGTTTAAACGAACGAAAGATTAATATCTAACCACGTTGAAGTGTTGAATGCGGCATGTCAGTGGGCTAATTAGTCTGGACATGTACATGACAGGGCCAGTAAGTTAGTTATCAAACATGTGTGAACGAACATTCTGGCGCTGCGGTGGTTGTTTTGACTTGATAACTTGGATGATTAAATAGTGATCGGTCATCTTCCGATGAGGTTATACAAGACGCAAGGTATTGCACTATCGACCACGAAGTATGGGAGACCTAGCTGTTCTAATTTACAAATTTGATGAACGTAATGGTGAGGACAGTTTGTCTGATTATATCTCTCACTCTGTTGTGGGACCCAGATTTTCACTCTGACAACCTACTGCCCCTCTGTCACGCTCGTTGACTCAGTTGAGATGCGAGTTTGCGCGTTATAAAAAAGACATCCACATCCGTTGAGAATAGAGAATTTGGGTACGTTGTAATTTCGTGATTCTAATTGGCCTTCTGGTCTAACGCTTACGGTAACGTCACATTTAAGCAACCTAACTTCGCAGCTTCACGGACAAAATATACAGGTTAATCATAGTCGTCAACACAAAACTCTTCCTCTGATAATGCCAGTCCGTGAAGTCGAACTGCTATCATTTTGTTATACTCCCGGAGACCGACATACTTGTGAATGTGATGCGCGATTTGAGAATTGTATCTTCTGTCTTCTTCGTTGACATTCGTTCACGATCTAGTGAGTTCACCTAGTCTGACGTCGAACTGGACACCGTATCGGAGAACGCTCGAATGGAGCCTGTTGTGATACGGCGCAATGGCTTATTACGATTTCTCTGCAAGCATTACGTGAATTCTCGACATTCTTCTCTGGAATCTGATGTTTGTACAACCTTGGTATTTCACGCGAGAATATGAAATCGATATTTGACAGAACTGGTAGATGTGAGTTTTGCTTCCCAAAATACAATACTCGTGATGCAAGTTGCGAACTCAACTGGCCAATGCCTACCTGAGTGACATTCTGCTTCTGGCCTCATTTTGTACTTCACTTAATAGTGGAAGACGTTCGGTTTACAAACATCATCATGCGTAACATTAAATCCCCTTACATTTGACTCCATAACTTGAATGCGGTTTCAGTTCAGTAATCATTATAGTTAGTTTGCCATGTTTTATCATCATTGGCGTAGAGTATTCTGAACTGAAAATTACCAACAGCGAAAGGAAACAAAGACGAGAGAAAATAAGGTTAAGCAGACTGGCTAAAAGTATTGTGAATGCAAGCCTGTTACCATCTCGGATGGCATTTCTAACGTGTGATTTGAGTTATCCCGTGGTCTGCGGCCAAGCGTCGTCTTCATATCTGGTGACCACGACGAAGTTTTACCCAGTTTGTAGTCTCGGCACATAATATCCGGTACGATAAACACTCGGATGGTCTATAATGTGCTTAACTCAAATGCCGCAGACTGCATTGTCTATATAATCCACAGTTTTTCTAAGGACGCGCTGGTGAACAACCATGTTGTTCACACGACCGTCCGGTTTAATGTGGGCTACTTGATGACATCAACGAATAGATGTAAGTAAGTTTGTCGTTGTTGATCGCGTTTGCCTCCGAGGTTGGAGTTCTTGTGATCCACCGAATCTCCATCCAGAGACGTTACGCGGGATGGCAGTCGGTGAGGCTCGATGACTTAACCATAGTCACTCTTTCACTGTGAGTTAGGACTGTCTAATGGAACGGAGAAACGAAAGCCGTTGGAGGACTGTTCTGTCGATGTTTTATTCTCCTCTGTTATTCACTTGTTTATTAGTAGGCCTTGGGTATCTCGATATTGATTGTTTGAGTCTAGATATAAGGATTAAATGATTATATCGGATGTTTTCTTTTTCCTTCATCTTTAAATTGCCGATTCTACTTTTCTTTCAACTGTATCGTGATGAGGAATAAATCAGAGACGCAATTAGTCGGACAATGGGTGTAACGCCACAAATTGACTGTGTGAAATGATCTCGTAGATACCGTCTTGTTCCAATTTGCAGCTCCACTGTTTGCGTATAAATTGATAGTTCAATACTTATTTTTTCAATCTATACGTAGTTTTTTTTACTTACCTGCCATCCGTTCCCTTCCCGCATGTTTGAGCCGAAACTGTTCTTTCTAATGGTTTCATGACACGAGATTCCGAATCAACCACTGTCAGTAGTGAATCCGTTGTATGTTATTTTGTTTAAATCTATTTGTTTCATAGCAATTTCAGTCTGCTGATTCCTCGTTGGTTGATGCTCACCTGCGTGACCAGATAAACTCGCTGATGCCACGCATTCGCGATTGGCTTCATCGTGCAGACCGCCTGACTCATTTGTTCTTCGACCGGCTCGTTTTTGTGAGCCCAACCAGTGACTTTTGTCCTTCTGGTAAGTTGCTTACTATGATTCACTCACAGTTTTGTCGACTACCTCTTGGTAGCTTGTAAACTGTCGAGTCTGTTAAATTTCCCGCTCTGTTCGTTTAATCATTGATTGCTGTTCTGACGAAATGTAAGTAAACATAGCCAATCACTTTAACCAGGCTTCCAACCGAAAACTAATCATTTTGGTCGTTGACATTTTGCCAATGGGCTGTTATTCAAACTCGTAACATTCAGTGGCATAGTGGCAGCACATTGTTGTTTATCTTTGCACTAATATTGTACACTATTGAACATAAGAAATGGACAATGACAATTCACGTCAGTTGGTTGACTCGGATCTAATGTGAGAAGAGCGTAGTCTCTCATCTACCATCGGCCGCGCCTTTACCGGTTCACTGGCTGAATTCCCACTCACTCAGAGTGAATGAACTGATGGGTAATTTTTAAATAGTATGGAATCGTGGTTGTTATAAGTTGAACATCCTTCACGATTGACCGCAGCCTTAACGTGCCGATTGGCTTTTCGGCTAGCCCCCTTCGGAAATAAGCACTATATTGGAGTATCGTCTCTCGTTAGGACTCATCGGTGATGCACCGCGCATGGGACTTGATCTCCGATCCCGCTGTCATGAGACAACCGTATTGACCGCCTCGCCATTAGACACGACAGTCGACACGACTTACTTTGCACATGCAAACGTTCTACCGCAAAGGATTTTGTGTTATCTTCAGGTTCCCCGCTCCCCTGGAGAGGAGACTAACTGTTAACTCCAGTCGATGACCTCGTAACTAGGGCTTCTCTCCAAGTTGAAATAACAGAAATCGTTAAATTCGTCGAGCGGTATTTTGATTACTGCTAAGTAACAAGAGAGGTTTTGATTAGTATAAGCTGGACATCGCCAACTAGGTCATTTGGACCAACAGTCTGCAAAAACCTCGCTCAGCTTCCTCATTTGCAAGCTGACTACAAACGACTAATCGAATTCAGCTTGTGAAAAAATAAACGCAACAGCTGAAGAAAGTAATTCACATTATTTCTTGTCACCCGGTGACCGCGACCAATCTGGCCCAGTGGTTGAGTGTCTGGATTACAATGTGACTCTCAGTTACGAGTCGTAGGTCCGATTCCACGACATGCATGGTGTTGACGAGATCCAACAATACTGAAACAACTACCTACCACGTCAGTAGTGGTCACTAGGACAAACTGTTTGCACGCCATGTAAATGGTTTAGGCCTGGTTGGTTAGGCTGGTGGTCAGCGTGTTAATTGGGTTCAAGGCATGAAGACGCTAACATCGAAGATTGCTTGAATAGGGCGTTCCTAGCCTCTGGTTAAAGGCACTGTTTGGTATGTCGAAGTCAGTGACGCTGTTGTTACGAATCTCTGTGTTTACCGGTTTGAAATTTCCATCCACATCATTCTCCTCCACTGTTCTTTATGTAGCTCGTCGGTTTTCTTATCCATGGTTATTGTGGCACGTTTACCACTTTGGGTATTTGCAACCATATAACTGTAATACTCAGAATTAGGGACTTCGAATAGCCCTAGAAATCGTACTAGAATTGAAACCTCCCACGCAAGTACTGGTTGCAGTAAGCAGTTCTTATTCATGAGACAAGAAGCCGAATTTATGGATGTACAACAGTATTAAAGAAATCACAGTCTGTCATTGGCTGATCGTATTGGCACATACAAAGTCACAAACTGTAAGTTAATTGGTGCAATACAGAACAAAGAAATTAGCGAATAACGGAAGGCGTAACATTGAGACTGTTCGTCCAATCCTGATGTAGTATCTTTAACGCGACGTTTGGATTGGCCTCCTGTTAGATCTTCTGTTGTGTCGGGGTTTGGATAAGCGGTGAATCGAGTAGATTTTCACTAAATTAACAGCCACTTTTGACTAGAACTTATAGAGTACCCTCAGTTGGCTTCGCTGATTGATTTGCCGCAGTATCACAAGTTTTTGCATTCTCCAAATCAAGTCGTTTACTTACGGGCTAATTCTTTTCGTACTTCGTTTGTTCTCCGTTTTTTGACATTAATGCCCACTCTCTTGTTGCTACTGTACACATGTATGCGTACAACTTTTCCAGGTGCAATTAATGAGGCTTCAGGAGGTACCAGTGACTCGAGCGATACCAGCGATTTGGAGGATGTGGAGCCCACCCCGTCAAACGTCAGTTCGTGCGCTCAACCATTTTCAGCAAACAGTAAAACAGATGTTTTACCTACCGATGAACACAAGTCAGTTTCACAAAGTGATTCTAGCGCCTCATTTGGTGTGGACTCACGCGTAACCGACAGCAAGTGGCAGGTGCCCCCAAACGGATTTACATCCGTTAGTGACAGGTATTTCAGGGTTTTATCATCAAATAGTGTTATTTGAATCCTCTTACTCCAGTTCTAAATGTCGCACCAGGCTTTTCTACCCTCACACTATCCTTTCACTGTTCCCAGATGTGATTCCTCTCTGATCTTTTTCTGCATTAGAAGTGTACTGCCAGGTTTTTGTTTAAACGATGCAGTCAAAGTAACGGACTCACACCTCGTCTTCATATGACCATACAGGTGGAATAAATTACAGCATAATTTCATAGTGATCGATTTTCTCCCCGTAACCTAGGACGTGCAATTTGCAGGACGCCTGTCTTCGACCACTGTGGTCTACGTAGCACTAGCGATCCGTGATTGGAACGGCTTGTTTGGCAAGTCCTCGGGATGAGGGGTTGTTCCTATAACTATACGTTGTGGTCTTATTCCACCAGCTTTCCTAGTTCTGGTACGTCCTACGTATACTGATTCGTCATCTATCAAATCGTACTCTGGGGTCTGCCGGCTTAGACTCGAAGGGACAGTCCGGCTGGTGTGTGTCTGGGCTCGATGTTGGTTATCACTTGCCTCCATCTTTCACTGTTTATATGAGAGTTTGAAAAACGTGAGAGGTTCGTCCCGAAAAGGTGTTACATAAAGCAACTTTCATACCTGTAACCAGACACGCTGCCAGAAATAATGGCCCGCAATGTAAGTCGATTGATTGTTTTTTCCCTTCTAACTGTTTTGGTTTCGTTCTTTTTTGGTGGCTGAGCCTGTGGTTTTTGCGCACACCACCTACCGTCACTTTCACTTACAGCTCGGTTGTTTGTTTGCAAGGTGTAGGCGCCTTGATGTTGTATATTTGAATATAGACGTAGCTATTTTTAGTAGTTAGGTTCCCCTCCCCTTCCCTTCTTTTTTCTCTCTTCCTATATGTGGTTTTTCCCCCTTCATGGTTATGTGGTAGTTAAGCATCAGTGTGAAACACTGATGTATTGCTGTCTAGATGATGATAATAATGATGGTGCTTTAAAGTTCGGTGTGTTATCGTGTGACTTTTTAATATGCTATTTTCTAACTCTAGATGGCCTGGTATAACGATCTGATCTACCCGTCTCTCGTATTTGGCTGTCTCTTATCTGTTCACCCGGTGGGTGGTGACCTCGACTTGTCAGTGTGTTTAACTAGTGACTGTCGGTTTCAACGCCATCCAGGTAAAGTCTGACTCCGATCAAGCCGTTGCTCTCATCGTGTGTGTAGTTCGATGACGATCAAACGGAGCACGAAAGTGTGCTCTTTTGGCGTTCATTCATTTTTAACTAACGTACCCTTGATTGAAGCAGTCGATTTGTTATGTGACTATATTCTGGCTCATCCGTATTCAAGCATGTATACCAGCCCCGACTCTCAAAGATCTAATACTTTTGTACACACGGAATGTCAAATTTTATCACAACGGTGATGGCTAATAGCAAGTTGACAGATTAGCAATGGGTACTCTCCGAGTCCATTGCTTGCTGATATTTTCATGGTGACATTGAAGCGAGAAGCGTCAGTCAAGTTATTCTTTGTCAAAGATACCTGGATGATATCCTGACAATCATGAGACCGAGGTCAACATAAAATTCATCTGATCAAGTTCACATCACTCTATATCAACAATAATTGTACATGTGAACATTAAAGCGATAATTCAATGGCTTTTCTCGAAGTTTGAACAAAACAGTTAGAACACGAACACTGGTAGATGTAAGCATTTCGTATCGACTCGTCAGTAACAAATTAAACGTTTTTTTATATCGAACAGTTAGGGGATTAGGGTGGATAGTCAATCGGTGGGTTAGGAAAGGTCACTAAGTCCAGGGAAGGGTCAAGTTTCACGAGCAATTGTTTCTGAACACACAGGGTCAATTTCATTCGTTTGATTGGCGACCACCTCAGCATAGGCAGAATCGAGAGGTGCTTGATCTCCAGAGTGAAGGAACATTTGCCTAAATGGGTGCAGAACTCAGTATTACCGAAGAACGGCAATGTCGTTGAAACACGCAAGCAACCAGTGTCCGCAGTCGCAAGACACATCCTGACCACTGGTCATTTCGTGTTCTCTCTGTGCTACTCAATTACCTCTATGTCGAGGGGTTAGCGATTCCGAGCTAAGTTGCCTTTTCGGTAAAGTCTGTTGCTAAACGCTCCACTTGCTCCTCAGAATATAATCGATTACTGTCCACTTTCTTTCCATTTGATATCAACTGTCATTCGACGCAGCACATCAAATGCATATGCTATTCATTCGGTGTATTACCGTCCAGATTTGAACAAGAATTCGTTGAAAATGTTTATCTTGGCTCGAGATGAATGTTCTGGTGACATGGGAATAATTGATCGACTAAAAATTTGTAGACGTTTTGTCGCGCTAAAAAAAGTCAATTGTTTCTTGCAGTACCCCACGAAATTCGTAAAGGCAAACGCAAAGATAGACTTTTCACAGTATGTCCACGAATAAACGGATACCCGAAGGAATTTTGAAAGCATTTCAGACTACTGCGTCTTGTGTCCAATATGCAGAGTTTTAGGCATTGCGCGCTCATTGAAGTTGCCGCTATTCCACGCGTTATCCATGAACTAGGGTTTTTTGATGCTGAACAACAGTCCTACATAAGTGCAGTCCTGAAATCTCGGGTTGCACTACATGGATTATGCCAGCATTGTTTGTGAGAAAAGAGGGTTCAAAAAGAAGGCTCAGCTAAATAAAGTGGTTACAGGTGAGGTTCGTGGTGTACCGTTTCCCACCGCTCCTGAACAGTATGTAGTTACATTTTCTAGCGTCGCGATCAGTCATTCTGAACTGGATGTGTTGTGATCGGGTTCGAAGTATTATGACATTTAAAAACAGGACGACCAGTTAGAAGATGAAGTACGATTCGAGCATTTATTAGCACAAACGGGTTACCTGAGTCCATCCGCTCATAGCTTTGGGAACGAATGCCAATCTTATTATCGCTCGACCTGACAAGGAAACACGTATACTATTACTAGACTCTGCTGAATAAATGAAAATGGTTGAGAATATTTTATGCGACATGTGAAGGTTCCAAAAACTTCAACGGCAGCGATGAAACTGAGCAGCTTGAGATTAAGCTGGTCAAGGCTCTCAACTCCATGGACTATTTTAGTGCCCTTCCGGACGTTCTGTTTGATAGATGGAGACACGGTGAAACGTGCGTACCAAAATTGTACGGTTCACCGAAGGTACAAAAACCAGTGGTACTACCTTGCCCAATTTAAATATGTCTGTCTCTCCGTCCCATTCGACTGCAAGGCGGCTAGTCGAACTGCTCACATCACTCAGCCAAATAGTGTTTGCACAGTTTGTGTGACATTTCTGGTTTTTTTTAATCTCCAGTATTAGGGAAAACATTTGCCGCAGTTCAACTCACTATGATCGTCTCACGTCGGCGCCTGATATTCCTACACTTCAAGGATCGGTGTTTATATCGTTTCAACTGCTCCAGTGGAGCTAATTATGTAGGTCTCATAACGCGACAACTATTTAGGAGGATCAAAGAGTATCGTCCAACTTGGCCTAGTAAGGGCTAGATCAAAGGAATCAACAGTTCTGTTCAGGCGCATCTTGTCGGCACAGGCCACCAGACAGCGACTAACCAGGCGTTTAAAGTGTTCTATCGCATACCTACTAAATTGTCATAGTATGCACATCCACGTCTGCTGTACACAACTTAAGCTTTCGCCATTCCTACATTGCAACGGAAACCTTGCGCATAAAATAAATTCGTGCAGACGCTCCATCTCCTCAAGCCAGATTGCAGGCAGTGAAACCACAATCAAACATAAACAAACCACACATCAATCTTCTCCTCCCTCTCCACTTTACTGCAGACTTTAACCGATTTCTTTCAAAGCGCGACTTTTACTTCTCCTCTACACCAGATCAATGTCCCACTTGTTCCTCAAACTTTAATTTCTTAGTTTCTATTACCGTCCCGTTTAGTGGCGATTTTCATTCGGAATAACACGTAGCATACGTATACTATTCATGCAATGATTGCCCCTTTTATAACTATCGATCTCTGAAGAAGAGTTTGTCGAGAAGATATCTTCAAGAATGCTGCCGTACACCAATGACAGTCGTGCGTCTTCTGGATGCAGTGGTCAGGTGTGTGCTCCATAAAGCTAATTAAAACTCTTGCTGTTGTATACATCCATCTCTACTTAGAAGATTGATCTCCATTTGATCAGTTTAATGTCGCTAGTTTGTGAGGGTTATTATCTGCGTCTTCCGATGCCTCCTTGTATTGTCAAGTTCACAAACAGATGACTCCATGCTTACCTTGAAGAGTCGTTGAACCCTTTGTCTTTCTTCTCTGAACATTTTTTAGACAAACTGTTTCATGTCGTCTAGTTTGCCTACACCTATCAGTTATCCATCTTGCTGGAACTGGTAACCAGTTCCAACTAGCCGTTTAGTAAAGGATGGCGTGATTGTAAGACAACAGTATTCCACCTGCTTTCGACAGTTGTTGTTTTCAATATGTGTAGCAGGGAATTTATTGTGCTGGTGGCCAGTGCATTAGACCAAATTCATATTTGCTGTATTGTCGTTGTGGCATTCTGAGATTGTAGCTTGTTTTCTATTGATCGGAGTGCTCAGCATGCACCGTTTGTATCATTTGAGTGAACGCGTTCACGTGATTTCTCTTGTTGCTTATATTGCGTTTGTTTTTGATTGGTTGGTTGGAACATCGATTCGTTTATGTAAAGTGACTCCTTTTTGAGCCACACACATGTGCTTTGTGCGTAGGTAGTAATAATGGCCTGAACTGAAATAACCTGGTCGTTTGAGTTTCTCATTATCTGTGCCACGTGGACTCGGACCGATACACAGTTTGAGTTCAACGGCTGTTTAGCATTCTACTGATAGCTAAAGAAAGCAACCGCTTAATCAATTAAAAGTATTTTTTTAACCATATATATTCCGCTTGATGCTTGTTCAGAGCTCCCGAAGTTGATTTGTGATAACAGTCGTTGTTTATTCCTAGTACTGGCCTAATGGTAGCGTAAGTAAATCGCGCCCATAGAAGAAATACAGCTTCGACGACAAGATTACACATCCCTCATGTTCACTACAATTTTTAAACGTCTTTCCCGGATAGTTTCCAAACCTGCTGGGAACTAAAAAACGCGATGCATTTTGGAGAGTAACTGTACTTTTGTGACACCGTGTGAACACTGTATATACATGTATGGTTTTGTCCCGATCAAAGGAAACAGTAAGCATGAGATAGGTTAACGCGCACTTGACAACACAACGCCCTTCCCTCGATTTCTCACGTTATTCCGGACTAGGCTGGATCCGAATATTTGTAATATTCCCTTGGACTATGGAGGATATGCGATTTGTTCTCATATCGCTGGCGCTCATGCTGATTTTCAACAGTGTTCTTAGAGAAATGTGAGCGTTTTGTTTTGGCCTAGTTTATGACTAACAGCACACTTTAAAGCGAGATAGGGGCACAGGATGAGAGAAAACCCATTTGATGGGAACCTGTGGAAATTAACGATCTTGTGGGCTGAAGTGGTGAAAGAAAGTTGTCAGTTAGGTGCAAGCACCTGTCACGTGCAATAAATTGCACACTCGAATAGTTTGGTACTCAATTCGTAACTGACTTTCTGTGGCAAACACACAGATGCGTACATATTGAATGCGCAAACATGACTACTAAGTTGCAGTGAGGATCTCTCAGGAAGCCGCACTTTCGTTGTTCACCGCACATTTTGTAATGTGTACGTGATGGTCGGACATTTCGTCAGGCATTTTCGTTCTACTGTGCGCGTTACCATCCCAACACTAGACATGCGGATAGCGTCTGCCGATTTCTTTTCGGTGAATTTAGACAGCTGCGCAATCTCTGGCACGATCTAGAGTCACCACCGAGTACTAACAGTCTTCGTTCCCAAAACGGTTAGTACGAATGATACTCATTGCCTTCTATGCCTTTCTTACGTACGTAACCGTAGTTCTCGGTTCTCGTGTATCTTAGGCATTCTCACCGCCTGTCTGGAGCCACCAATTTGTTTAGCAACCTATATATATACTACAGAGCCTGAATATGGTTTTCCTCAGTCCATATCTGGATGTTTCTGTCTGTTGTGTCCGATTTCATTTTTTGGTGACAAGTGTGGATGTCACAGTTCAGACTAGCCATTTTCCAGTGCATCCCGTTCCAGTATTATCTGCCAGTCGGTTTGACTTTTAAAATATCGAGCTTCCTTCATCGAATTCCTCAACGCGGAAAAATTACAGCTGCTGTGGAGTTTGGCGTTTTATTTGTTCCTGTAGGCTGCGTTTGCAGAGTTTATGTATTACACTTGTCGAGTACTTGACGAAGAGAAGATCAGTTGAGGATGATGCCATATTACTTGGATTCATGTTCATCTAACTGTTGAGATACATCCGTTGCTTTCTATTCATAAATTGGTTTATTGTTTCTGATCCCGATTCATTCGGCCCTTTTGATTTCCACGTAATTTACCAGTTCATCTGCAGTTGCGATGGCCTATGTGTTGACAGGACGTATCCGAATTTACGATAATGGATGGTTGAACACATCGTCATTTGGTCTTTGTAGAAAATTACCTGGTAAATATCAAAACAGTTGCTGAATCGGGAACCCTGCCTCCTCGATTGCTCTGCACATCGTGCCACAACGTCACTTAGTGGGCCCAGTCACTTTGTCCGCTTTGTTGTTGTGCGGTCAAAACTCAAAGTTGTTGACATTTAAGGAAGCTATGCTGATCTAGCGGTGTTGACCACTTCTTTGAACACAAGCATGATCAATGTCATGGGATTGACTTTGTTTTTACTAACGTGTATCAATTTTAGCTACTTTTTATTGCCATAATTTTATTTGCTGGATTGACGAGGGTAAGCGGAATCTCGCAATATCTGTCTTGACCAATTTGACCTTGTTACTGCACTACATTGTAATTGTACGTTTATGTGGGTTTGATTTATCGATTTTCTCTGTTAGCACATGACCTAAAACAAGTGCCGTACCGTTTAGAGTGATGGAGAGTGGTTGAAATTTGACCGAGTTTATCGATTATCGTGTTTGCCTGCACCTTGTAGCCCAAACATGTATATTTGTGGGTGTAAATAGGCAAGCGGACGAACGAACGACCCAATGTGTTAACCTAGCTAATGGAACGCATCGTTGTAGGGTCGGTGTTATGAGATAGATAAGTACAGAATTGGCTTACAGCTGTCAGAAAAGTGAAGATTTTCCTGTGCAATACAGTTCAGGACTAACGTAACTGTTGTGCGTTCAGTGCCCTAATTTAATGTATCAGACCTGGTTCCGCTTTTGCTATCACGGCATCCTACTCTGTTTCGTTAAAAAAATAACCCGCTTCATGAAATCGTGTGCACGTTAGCTATCAGTGTTCTCGTGAATGCATTCGCATTGTTGCGAACAGGTGAATCGCAGTGATTCAGTTCATCACGTGAGTCCATCATCTTTGTGTTTAAATGGGTGATTATCACATGAGTTTGTTTGCTCTCGCTCCATAGTCTCAGTGATACAGTATTCTTGGTAAACGACCTGGACCAACAGTAGATCTGAACATAACCGCTACATTGCGAATTGTCAATATCTTAGGTCCATGAAACTGTGAAAATAAACTTCATTATCCTTAAGGATCCCAGTAAATACAATAAACAGACTGATATTTCGTTACTCCTGGAGTTCCACTGATACACAGCCCACCAAAAAGAGCGAATTGCAGAATTTTAGCTCTCTTGGTTAACGGAATGTTAAATTGGAAAGTTGTAAGTACTCGGTTCAAAACTGTTGCTGTTACTCCGAAGATTAGTACACTTCTCACGTTGTATTGTTGATCACTGTATCTACATTAGGCTTCGCAGCTTGTATTTCCTTAAATTTCTCTGGTCCGCAATAACTTATTTACATTGACTTGGTGTATATTTAGCACGTTGAAAACTGCATAAAGCGGCAAACATGCCACACCAATTAAAAAGAAAACATTGAGGATTATGTATGATAAAAAGAGGCACACATGACGATTCACGAAGTGCCATTAGCTTCTGTTCTGCATCACATCAGACAGCTCCTCAACCATTGTCCATTTGATCTCAGCCAGGCTGCCGGGAAGGTTCTACTCAAGCAAGCGTCGATATTACTGCTTTCATACAACGAGTCAAAGTCATACACTAGCAATCAGATCGCCATTACAATCCAATCCACCACTCGGAAACAACGCGTGGTATGGTGGGCCGTGAGTTGTATTCGTAAGATGTGGTCAGTCAGACGAGAATTGTGAGATAAGTTCGGGATTTAACAGAGTTTATCCGTCTCGGAAATACGTTGACGAACCCCGTCATTGCTAATGTGGTGTTCCGACCACACACTGCCAATGCTTTGGGGACACTGATGGCCCAAAACAGACACTGCGTGAACATCCTTCATGTGAATGAGGATGGTTTAACAGCTGTTCGTTGTCACTGTCAGCACGGTGACATTATACACTGTCTTTCACCGAAAACCTGAGTTCGTGCTTTGTATGTTGCTAACCTGTTACGCTTGTTCTACGAAATACAGTAGCCACACGCAGCTTCGACTTAATAAGAACAGGGCTAATACATCGGTGGTTTGCATACGAAGTGTTATTTGAAACAACTCGGAATTTCCGGAGGAGAGCCGTCACTTCTTTGAGATAAGCTGGACCCTCATCTGTACAAAGAGCTGAGGGGAATTCACCTGAGCCCAGGAGGTGCCCGAGTGTGTAGTCAGCGACGCGAGTAGTCAGTTTGACTGCTGACGAAAGTGTTCGACCCAGCGCTGTAAGCGTCGCTGAAGGCTGTAGACAGGCTCTTTGTTGGCCTCTCTGCTCGCTTCGCTCACACTTCGCTTTCTGCTGACTCTCGCTTAGGTAGGGTGGAGAGCTTTTCAAGAGTTCCCAATGACAGCCGCTAGTTCCTTTTCAATTAATTGCGTGTTGTGTCCATCAGGATGCGCAATCTTCGCATGTGTCTGTGTAGTTGTAAGCGAGCAGGCTTGCCAACTGGGTTGTACGCGGCGTCTGGAATTTCGAATGTTTGCGTAGAAACCCAGCACCAGTTCTACACGAGGGGGCATTATACTTACGCATGTAGGTAGCGGTGTCACCATGATGCGTGGGGACCTAGACTGGAGACAAGCCTGTTTAGTCTTAGGGAAGTTGTGTTTCCGCTAGTTTAGGTATGTCAATTTGTGTTTCACAGTGAAGCGGCCTCCCAGCTAAACGAATCGCAAACAAATATGTGGTAGGAAACTACACATGTACCCTGGATTGACTTACAGCCTCGAAAGCGGCCACACTACCGGTAAGTGACGGCCATGTTTTCAATCTGTGTCCGCGATTGACTAGGCAGTAGATGTCACCAATTGGTGCGTTGACATCTTGAACGCCGAAAGTTTATAGTTGCCCGAACATTCTTGTGAATATTCGTGGTTGTATATGAGGTGGGATACTGCTTGGGCACTCGACTAAAGCCATTGACTCAAAAGCTTGTACCGTAAATTAGCGGGCGCATGGCAGTGTATTTGAACTCATAGTTTTATCAGAAAAAGATGTTGATGTTTTTCTAACCCCCAGTCCGAAGGACCAGAAGATTGTGGTTTGTCAGACCTTTACCCATTGACCTGCCTGGCATGAGTGACCTTGCCGGTGTGGTGATCACACCTGTCCAGTTTAGCCCAATAGGTCATCGAGATGCGCAAACTGTCACACTGTATCAAGGTTGTGACTCCAGAACCAGACCGTTGTCAGCAGTGAGCTGCAGCAAACGTTCACCATTGTCTGTTCAACAAAAACCGTGGGAGTGCTGACTACCTAAGTCACGCTCTTCAACATCCAATCTGCTTACTTAATTTTTCTAATTTTCAGCCAGCACTGCGTTGAATTTGGAGCCGCGTGATGTGTGGAAAATTAGTCATCGTGAGACAGTCATCATAGAAGCCATCTGCTTGTTACTTCGGCGTATGCTCTCACTGTTTCCGACCCAGACAGAGTCATAGATATTTTTATTATCCACACACAAGACACTTTTACGTTATGTTATAGGTGACCGAGCAGCACAGTAAGCCGCGTTTACTGTGAATGATAAATTGCTGTGCTTGAGTATTTAACCAGAATTAACAATTGAACTAGTTTATCTGTATACCAGGTTTGTAGACGAACGAATCATGTGTATTGAAAGCAGGGAAGACATTATATTGACACCAGATAACGGCGACTCCGACGGTTATGGCAGCGATAGGTCTTTTCGTGGGTGCTTTATTGGATGGTCAAAGAATAGGAAGTTTGTTTTTATAGAATCTTACTTTAAATTACGAGCCCTACCATCATGCGCTGCGAATCCACCTGTTGACACTGTCTGACGAAGTAAGTGTGTTGATTTCGCGAGGTTATGCTACACGTAAATTTCCGAACCACTACGTTATCGAAGCGCTATCGTGGTCTGCACGTTCACCTCATCTGTAAATTCAGTTGGGTATACATTTCACGCGCAGTGTTATCGAAGTTACCAATGTTGAGCTTTTAGAACTGCCTGTGATACAGTTGCTGTCCATATTGAATGTCACCATGTCTCACGTGCCGTTTGAAGAGATTGACAAAAGTCATCTTACCGATCAACGGTTGCACAACCCACTACTAACAAGACTGCACGTGGAGCCATAAGAAACCTGAATCCCTCACATTGACACAAACCTAACGCTACGACTTGCCTCTATCTTTACTGTTCAAGCGTTAGGTAGGATCGAGGGTTAAAACAACTTTAATCATTCCGATTATAATGAAGCAGTCTTCATTGTATTTCCATCGCTTACAACGACCACTTTAGCAACCTTTCAAGATCTGCTCTCAATTGATTATCAGTGAAACTACGTATTTCTTCCTGTTTGCATTAGGACGTATTTGGGCCTACTATGTTAAGTAGCTGTTCAAATTGACTGAATTTGCGTCGTGAACAGTCTCACATGTATTTAGTGAGGTTAAACAATAACGAACGATCTGATCAAGGAAGGACTCGTATTCCAGTAGTCTTTTTGAAGAGATCAGGTGTTGTATACATTGAACATCACTCGGAACTGATCACAGCTGTCTTGTTTCCATAGACCTATCAGTCAGCCCTTTTCGGAAAAAAAAACATTAAACTGAAGTTTCGCTTTTGATAGAGCTCGTCAGTAGTGCCTATCCTTATGTTTTGATGAGGCAGCCATGCTGACCGTTACGTCACTAACTGCCTGTTAAAGACGACTGAATTATATACCACATCCTTATATGAGTAGTGTTCAGCTGTTCTTCTCCGAACAGATTTTACGTTACTATCTTTTGGGTTAAGGATTCCATCTTAGCTGTAAACCACAACAGATTGTCTCTCGCAATTCGCTGGTGTGCGTCACTGCTGACTTTTCGACCCAGAATCATGAGTTCACATTCCCCGTTCGCCTAAATTAGCCGTAACATGTGTAGCGCGTCTCCATCGTCTTGAACACCGGAGTGGTTGAAATGCGTGGCAGGTTTCTCCCCATTTGCTAGGTAAACTAAGTTTTCCATCTCGATGTCCCACGATAATTCGGGTGGCCAAACCGCTCTGTTCATTTGCTCGTTGGGCTATAAACAACTTCGCGTTGCCTGTTAAAAATTTGTCTACATGTTATTTTCGGTCGATTACTTTCATAAGAACGTTAGTAATCACGAAGTCTCCGATGACATTCGATCCACTTGCTCAGGATTTTATCAGTCCACCCTTCCACGTTCCTGTATTGTACCAAATCGGTTTCTTCCTCATGTTTACCATCGTTCAACTATGGATGCCGCGGATGAAAGTTATCCATGCGCGAACGAACCACTTTCTGTTTAGAGTGGTGTCCAGTTTGATAGGTAACCTGACTAGGCTACGAACTTGACTATGGAAGCAGCAGCTCTGGGGACTTAATCCAAATGGAATGACCAAGCCTTTGCAAAAGTTTAATCTTCTCCGTGCTTCGGTCTTATTTCTGTGCCATGTCTAACTTCACAACACTACGTTTAACCACTGAACTTATAAGTGTTACTAGGGTACTGTTTGCTAAGTAATTCCTTTCTGCCGATTTGTGCACTGAAGAATTTTTATGATTATTAGATGTTCAAATAAAACACTTTTGGTGACTAATTTTATGGCAACTAATCCGTGCTGTAAGTCTGTGGTGACGTTTCGGACTGGAACACTTCATTTCAATCTGACGTTTCACATGGACTGCTCCACATTACAGCTTTCAAGTGTATTTGTGAACACTTTGAATCTAGTGGTAATGGATTGTCTGAATTGATCACACTCTCTCGTTCTGTATAAGTGACTAAGCAAGTGCCTCCTGATCGATGCTTATCCACTGTTATCATTTTCAGAAGAGGTATCAGAACATCATGTGATAACATCGAAGGTATTAGCCTTCCATCTGTCACATTCCAAACCTTCACTGATTTCATAATGCGGCGTCTTCTGTAACATGGAGAGAACCAGTTTTGAGAAGAATAAGCAAGTTTCCAACGAGTGTATTGATCACACTTTCACTTCACGACAAACACCGGAGCATCAGTATTCTTTGACTCAGCCAACACGCATTGTACTCTTAGACTCGATAACTGCCTTTCGGTTCGGTTGCCGATTTGGTGAAATTGTTCACCTACTCTGAGTACGCATTTATGGGCGTCTACCTCTAGCGTTCCCCACTTCAAGTGATTTTTAACAGGGGTATCCAATATCTGTTTTCCTCATTTAATAAGGTTATAGGTGATATTTTAGAAAGAGCAATCAGATGTTCTCGGGACCTCGGAGTGGAGCTTTTGCCTGGTTGTAAGCATGCTAATATGGAAGATACGCATTACCTCCCCTTACTTAGTTCTTTTACAATTAACATGCAGACCGTGTTGAATCTATTAAGTTGAAGCTTCCAGGTTACTGCAAACGAACTGCTTGATATTGTTGATCGTTCTACCTAACTGGGCGGCGTCATTTCATCGAGCTATTTCTGGGGAGGTGTCTGTGAAAATAGAGAAGGCAAGCGATACGTTCAGTGCGACGGCTTGTGGTTGGAGGAAGCCACAAACTAAGCAGGCATTGATATAATCACGAGTTATAAAAAGTCATCACAGGACAAAACTGAGATGTCTCCCGCATGTTTAAGAACTTTACTACCATCCACATCGCTGGTTGGAAACGCTCCCGAGCGTATCGCAGCCACTAGTGAGCTTCTATCTACAGTGATGTTAGCTATTTTATTTCATGACTTCTTTTCGATTGTTTTCTCCTACGTTCACACCTAATTACTAACCTGCCATCTCGTAAACTGCTATCAGAATCGATGATAGCCAATACTGTTTTACTCATGAGTACGATTTAAAGCCTAAAGTGTGTGCAGTTGTGAATAAAGTGTTGTACAACAGCGGCATTTTTTCCTAACACGTCTAATTGTTTGCCTCGCCACACGAGTTTGCGACTGTTCTTGTACGCGGCAGTCTCTCTTTTTATGAATTAGCTCACGGTTGCCTCACTGTTTTTACAGTGATGTCCTAATTTACTCTTGTCAGTGAAGAATATTCTGCCGAATGCCTTGCGATGATGTTGATTAGTTGAAATGTGCTTCGGAACAAATGTGAACTCAAACGTAAGCGATTGGCATTTGTTTTAGTTGCCATTCTGACTCAGAAGCTTCTTCAGACCGATCGAGCAAAGTTTCGGCTGTTTGAACCACGCGAAGTGTGAGTTACTATACAGATTTGCTTGTAATAGGCCATGTCAAGTTTGCAGTTAGATAGGTTGATACCACGTTCAGAAGGCACGAATGTTTGACAAAATTGAAATCAGTGTAGTCACTTAGGTATGGTTTTCAGAGGATGATCATGGTTTTCCATGTTCTTTGGTCTGTTGAAGTAGTCTGTCCTTTTGTCGGTCTATGCAGCGCCATCGACCCCAGGTTGTCCGCCATGTGCCAGCGAGGTCAGACTCGTTTGTTCTCTGTGCTATCCGTTTGGCTCTTTTAACTTTAGATTACTGATGAGTAGTCGGGGATTTGGTTAATTTCAAGTTGAACATCACCCACAATTGATCGCAGCTGTCGCATTCCCATAGACTTTCCAGTCGGCCCCTTTCGAAAAGAAGCACTAGACTCGAGTTTCGCTCTCATTAGAGCTCGTCAGTAGTGCATATCCTTGCCACTGCCGGGACTAGAACTCCGGCCACGCTTTCATGAGGCAACCGTGTTTACCACTGCGCCATTGACCTCACATTAGGCACGACCGAATTATCATATGTGAACGCTCAACCACTTTCGCTTGTGAGTAATTTTGTTCGCCTTCACTTCTCAACGTCCTAATGTATTCTCAGATCTCAGTCCCGTTACTTTGACAACTTTCAGACCAAGTGAACGACTTGTGTTCAACAGGTGACTACCAAATCCTTTGTCGTGATCCGCTATTCAGAAATGTTTGCATAGTCTTCCTTCGGAAATCTGTTTTTACTCGTGATTTTTTGTATGGTCTGCCTTTCCATCTTTACTCTGTTTGTACAATAAACCTCGACAATCCCAAGAAGGTTGTTTTAACTCTTATCTAAATGGGTGATGGCGGCAGTGGCAAATCTTCACAGCCGTGCACGCCGTTTAGTGTGTAGTGAGGAATTTAGTTTGTGTAATACCGACCTTCCTTTAGTTTGAGCTTATATGCACGGTTTGGGTAATCTGTAGTACATTTTATGAGATTGTCTACAGCGCCTTTTACTTTTTCAAAGAAAAGGATTTGGTGAGTAGGCTGTATTAGTCATAACTACGATTGTTACTGATGTTTCCTATTCATTCCGATGTCTAACAGGTAGGGCTACCCTTGTGATTTTCATTTAAACAGAGTGCAACTTATCAGACAATTGCGATTCTTTCATGGATACATTATCCTCTGTCGTTTATACCAAAACGTTTCATCTCCATATTCTTACTAATCATTTCGTTTTCTGACGTATCCGAAGCCCTATTCAGAATTTGGAAGCTGTCAGACGTGTATCTGATGTTTCCGAGTCGCTTTTTAATGTTTTGCCGGACAAATCCACCGTTGTCTGGAGGGTAAACGAATCAGCGCATCCTTTCTGGCGTCCAGTGAACCCAGAAGAGTACGAAGCTCCTGCGGAATATATGGCGGATGCCATTTGTTCGTCTGTGACAACCGTGGAACATTTACAGAAAACTTCTGTAGCGATGGAGAAAAGTCAAGATGACACGTCAATTCTTGAAGCGGTTAACTCTAACGGTAACGTTGTTTAGATTGCTAATCAATGTTTGGTTCTTTTGTTCCTATAAGACAAACACTGCCACAGCTTTCATACTCAAGTAAACGTTTCCAGTCGGCCTTTCTCGAAAATCTGTCGATTTGAGTTTTTACGATCTTTCCCTCTCTCACTGGTGTACACTCTTGTCGTAACGGCGAGTTTCACCTCGATTGGCATGTTTGCGGTACAAGCATGTCAATCACTGCACCATTGACCTCACACTAGGTTCGCCTTGATTGTCACTGCTCTACATCAATCCACAATTGCTCCTGTATAATGCTCAAGTTGTCTGATAGTTTTCTGCGACAATTTATTGTATGTTCCAATACTTCGCCTGTTCGTAGCGAACAGATGATCACGCTTACTATGTTCGGCTCTTTTTGGTTCCGTCATTTGACCCTCATCACATAGGATGATCACATGTGCAAAGTGGACTTTTATGAGTGCATGATCAATATTCAGCCTGTGATGTTCCAGTGAAATTGTTCGTATGCCAACTGGGCGTTTACTGTCTCCGACGTTATGTACCAAAACCATCAAAGGTAATCAGTCAAAGACATGTTCACTAACTGTAATATGGATGGGTGTTGCTTGCCAGTTTGGGATTTTTTTTTATTTGACCTGCCGATAAAAGACTTCATCCGATGTGACTGTATAATACATGTCTATATTTACCTTTTTATCAGCTAACGATATTTTGTCGAGTTTTTGTTTCATTTTCCTTATAAAAGAATTTCTATTCCAAAGCGGTTAATTTTAACCTTAATACCGTTTAGTTTATCTGCATGCGTACACGTGAAATTATGCATTCGTCTTTGTGATACTTTGCACATGACAGGTTTAGAGAATTTTTTGTAGAAAGAGGTTCACTTCCGAAATGATAAAACCATGTTAGGATGAAGTAAAATAAAGCCTATTTAGTTAGAATAGATAAAGAAGAGTGGCTCGAACATAACTGTCAGGTGTGAACCGAACATACGTTGCCAGGGTAATCAGCTACTAGCATTGACATGGAGTTCTAACATCACTTCAAAGTTGTCCAGGTAGCCCAGCTGGTTGGAGACTCATGCTAGTATCACGCATGTATGCATCAGGTTATCGCTTAACATCATCTGTTGGTGGCGCTGTCACAAAATATTCAAGCAGGGCGTTCTGGATTGAACATATCCTAATTTCAAAGGTGTGTTATGTGCATTTTAGGCGACTCGTTTGGCGTTGTAGCTCCCGCGAGTGGTTTCGGAGACAGATCTGCAATTAACGCAAGACTATGCGACGACTGATGTAACATTCTATAGGTCAGTGTAATGTCGCCCCTGACATGTCAGTTTAAGTGGTCTGCTTAAGTGGGAAGCAATAAAGCACACTGTTGCTCCATGCCTTTACTTTCTCAGTCAAATGAATGTCTTCCACAAAGGATGGTCGACAAGCTCCGATATTTACATCTAAGTGTTGACGCGTCTACGAGTTGAGAATCAGTGAAAATCTTTAACTGGGAGGTCTCATACAACTGGGGTGGCATCCCAAGTGTTACTTTGGCTTTCTTTGTCATCAAAGCGCAGTTCGGGAACAGATTGTGATATTCTAAAACAATCGTTCGTTGTTCGTTATTTAAAAACGTAGCGCAGCCTGCTTTTTTCTGATTATATCCCTCTAAAGTTGACTCTTGTACGTATTATCTGTGCATGTAATTTAGCCAATTTAAGTAGCAAGTGCTACCGCTGTTGTCTCAAAATTCATTCGTTTATCACCGGAAATCCCTCTGTATTCTTGGGCTCACTGGTGCTTCTGGCGACGGCCTAATTTTGTCGTGCATCCATTCTCTCTGATTCAGCTGGGTTTTTATCTCCAATGGAGTACTCCATATTTGCCCCATGCAAAAAACAGCATGTGTCCATGCATAGTGGTCGGACGGGAACATTGCATTTTCCCGAAGATTTGTGCTACTTGCTATCTGTTGTGGCTAATCGAGCTCAGTGGCGTGAATGTTGTCGTTGTTTGGCCGAGTTGTCTGTGAAGTGAGTGCACTTAATGACGCGGGGCAGTGAAAGCCGTAAGCTGATGACGCCTTACTTTCACTTACAGCTCGGTTGTTTGTTTGCAAGGTGTAGGCGCCTTGATGTATGTTTTAATATAGACGTAGCTATTTTTAGTAGTTAGGTCCCCTTCCTTTCCTCCTCTTTTTCTTCTCTGCTCCCATATAAGTCTTTTTTCTTCTTCTTCTT
>LOND01001616.1:23290-48654 GCA_014220965.1 Paragonimus kellicotti | reverse complement strand
TCGAGCACTCTTTGCCAACACTGCAGTCGATTGGCGTAACGTGCGGGATAGACAGATGATGACCTGGTGTAGATAAATGAAATCGTCCACGAAGAGATTGGCCGCTGTAGATGGGGTTCGTCTACCAGACTGGGAACCTCGCGACCCACAGAGTCGGTAGCTGAAGACGTTAGGTGGGGTTGTGGCTAATCGAGCTCAGTGGCGTGAATGTTGTCGTCGTTTGGCCGAGTTTTCTGTGAATTGAGTGCATTTAATGACGCGGGGCAGTGAAAGCCGTAAGCTGATGACGCCTTACTTTCACTTACAACTCGGTTGTTTGTTTGCAAGGTGTAGGTGCCTTGATGTATGTTTGAATACAGGCGTAATTTTTTCTAGTAATTAGGTCCCCTCTCCTTTCTCCTCTTTTTTTCTTCTCTGTTTCCATCTAGTTTTCCTTCTTCGTGGTTGTGTGGCAGTTAAGCATCAGTGTGAACCGCTGGTGTATTCGTTGTTACTGATGATGATAGTGATGTATGCAGCAGTTAGGACGACCCGTTTTGTACTGCGAAACGGCCGATGTGATATGTAATTACATTTGTTGTGATTATTCATGGTTGTGTGACAGTTAAGCATCAGTGTGAACCGCTGGTGTGTCGTTGCTGATGATGATAGTGATGTATGCAGCAGATAGGACGACCCGGTTTATACTGCGAGACGGCCGATGCAGTATGGAATTACTTGTTGTGATTATTCATGGTTGTGTGTGGGCTGAGATACTGCCAGGACGCCCAGACCTAGACAGGAGAACGATTAGGGTTCTCAACCAAAGCCTTTGGCTCAAAAGCCTGTACCGCAAGGCAGCGGTTGGGTGGCAATGTACCAGAACTGGTACTTTTTCCGGAAAAAGATGCCAACCTTCTTCCAACCCCCAACCTGGAGGACCAGGAGACTGGTTTGTCAGACCTCTACCCATTGGCCTGCCTGGTATGAGTGACTCTATCGGTGTGGTGACCACACCGTCCAGTTTAGCCCAATAGGTCATCGAGATGCGCAAGCCGTCACACCACGTCAAGGTCCAGTCTCGTTGTGACATGGTTCGCGCACCACTGTGTACCACCCACCTGCATATGGCGTGGTTAAACGCTTTCATCGACAAGTAATGGCAACTCTTACTGCCGTGGATGCACTCCCTTAGATGAAAGCCCTGCCAATGGTTTTGTTCGGCATCAGCGCTGGCATTAAAACTGATCTCCACATTTCCAGAGCCGAACGCTTTTACGGCCAACCGCTGCGTCTTCCTGGTGATTACTTCCCGTTCGCCACAGACGCACTTCGATATGATGCTTCCTACGCCTAAGCAGCTGATTCTCATATGCGCCGCCTTCGAGTGACGGACGTACGAGGACCAAGCCGCAAGTGTTTCTTCGCGTGGATGGTTCAAGACATCCGCTCGAATGACCTTACAAAGATCCCCTCAAGATGATCATGACTTACAGCCTGTAGGAACCAGGTACTGCGTGGTGCGACGAGACAGTGACCACAGGTTGACTGGGAGAAATTGTAGATCAGTCGGACCTAATTTCTCAGGAACTTGTTCCAGATAGTATGAACGGATCACTTGAGGTATATTCCTCCATTGGTCCTGTTGGAATGAGATGGTCGACCGATTTGTTACTTGATGCGCACAGCATGTAATGTTTGCCGGAACAGTCCGAAGCACACTGGTTGTAGGAATTCACGGAAATTATCACGGCGAATAATCAACCAGTTTGACGGGACAGTTGGTCAGTTGATAAGCCGATTTGGACACCAAATGCTGCAAATAGCTCACACAGTCTGTAGGGTCGAGAAAAGTTGTATTGTCTGCATGACAAACACAAGCTGATGTCATAATTAGGTTGTGCTGCAGAACCTGTGCACGAAAACAGTCAGGTAGTCAAAAGAACGATAATGGTAGTTGATCATACTGAAGGACTAGTTACGGTTTCGCATACAGTATTGCTTTTGGTGTCCAGTGGAATCTTTCAATCATTCCGTTGGATTGCGGATAGTATGCTGTGATATGAAGACTTCGAATTCTAAGTAAACGTTTTAATTATTTGGACAAATGTGATTTAACCTGAGAGTCCTTTTCCGTAGTTTTAGTGTATCAAAACATGAAATTCATCCGACTACGAATGTCACCCTCAGACCTTGAGTTATGGTGTCACAAATCAGAATGCATCGTGGCCACCGGCTGAATCTGTCGACACATTTGAGGAAGCATCGATAAACTTGATGATGGCAAAGATGCAACAACGTTGATTTGCACGTGATCAAAACGTGCATCAGCAGGCGCAAGTGATCCAACCGAAGTTACGGTGTGGAAGAACTGCTGGCAGCTTTGAGTTTCGGGCCACAACAAACCGAATTTATTTTCTGTGTCACTGAAGCGTTTGTGACCATTTTCTTATCACGTATCAACATAGGCATAAGTAGGTAGGAGCAGTGTGCACGAATTCAAACCGTATGAACTGCGTGATACGCGTTGCGGCCAGAGAGAGTGAAACATAGACGGTACACTCCCGCTCACTCAGGCGCAACCACGCCGCTGTAACCAAATGTGATACATTCATGTTGTATGTTGCACTGCTGATCATAAGCGCGGCATGGACGCACGTATTGGTGAGTTTGGTACGTGTACTCTTTATGCATGTATTGCAAGCCCTAAGCTTAAGTTACAATAGGCTATTAGAACACCGTGGATACCTGTGTGCCGTGGGCATTTATCATTCATAAATATATCTCGTTAACGTTAATATAGGGTAATGACATGAAGCTACTCAGACAGCTGAAGGACTCGTCGATCTGTTTTGGCTTTCCTGCCACAAAAGATGGGTCGGATGTATTATCAAACATTAGTGGTATACGGAAAAACAAACTCCGGATGGTGAGGAACTTTTAATTAAACGTTGCTGAAACAGGACGATGTATGAATGCCGGTAAGACCGGCGGATTTAAGAAGACACTTGTGATGGAACGTTATCAGCTGGCCAGTGTGGGATGTCATCGAACATACAAAGTGCTGAGGCAAAGGGCTTGCTGGCCGGCAACGAAAAATTATTTCATCAACTACTTCTCGGCGTGCCAGCAATGTGGGTTGTTGAAAGGCACTAACCATTCGAATCAATATCTCAGTCAGTGAATCCGGGAAACTGTGTTCTGTGGACGTGATGGGCTCTTTATCACCAACCACTTGCAGTTACCAGGAAGTTGTCATTATGACGGAACATTTCACAAGATGAATCGAAGTAGCCACTGTTATCTATCAGCATGCAGACTTAATAAACAGGGTTGTAATGAAACATATCTTTGCAGATCGTGGAATCTTACTAGTCAAACCAGCCGGTCAAAATCCTCGTTTTGGAAAGTGAAGGGTTCTGGAACTGTTAGGTGCGTCTTGATTTAACGAAAGTTCACCGTATCATCATTATCATAGACAGCAATACATGATATAGTGAACCTCCAAGTGATCATACTGACTGAAAAAAAATCGCACATTCAATGAGTGGTTGGCGAGTAACTGAGAGGCTGGGATAGTGTGTTGCCATTGCTTATGCCGCTCTTCGCCGCAAGGAAAGTCACGCCTGATAATTAATCACGAGATTGACTCATGAGGGGTCCGACAGACGAATGCGTGTAGTTTAGCGAAAGCGTTGAGGTTGACTAACTCAAACCTAACAAATGCGCTGGAGGTCACCGAATAATAGTCAATTACAACTGTAATCGAACCCGGTTCGAAGACCAGGCGCGGAGCCCGGCAAGTTTGGGTGCAACAGGACCGGGATCTAAGTTCATGACAAAGTAGAAGGAACCTTATATGATAGTGGAACGTCGCGGCCCAACGTATTTGATCAGTGATGAGAAACGTCAACATCAGGCTCATGAAAACCAGGTTAGCACATAGTGTAACACCCAGATCAGAAGAAAAGACATATCTGGTGTGTCAGCATCACCATTGCCAATATCCAGATAATTGAGCGAACGAAGAAAGCCCGATGGATATTTTCTGCAGCTGGAACAGTCTTTGTAGAGGAATTGTGATGAAGATGAACGATCAGATTATTCGGGCGGACGCAATTATCGCAGTGTCAAGGTAATGAAAGAAAAACATAAGAGAAATTGAGGAGTAATCTGACAATAAATGACTTCGCTTGTACACGAGCTTGACGTTGGCAACTGTATCACTCCGAGGTTACTGTTATTTGCAAATGATGTTTATGTCCCTCGTGTTGTTGAAGCACGTCGCTTGTGTCGCCTCGTACCACCCACGTTCTTGGTTCACAACGGTAGTTGACATTAATACTTAGCCGCCATAAAGCCACGAGATGAGGGTTGGAACTCAATTATTGAAACTCCTGTACCCAAAATCGGACAATAACCTTTACGTGCCTGCAGCGTGTAACCAGTCGACCAAGTTGCCATTGAAAATAAGTAAGCGTCTGCGTGACAGCTCGCTGGTCGTTTTCTTTGTACCGCTTCAAAATTTCTCAGTAGTACGATTACAACCCAACCAAAAAACACCATTCACACCGTCCAACGCGATCTACTGTCATTCTTTTAACCCTTCAAGCCCCAGGCAAGATGTATCACGGCTCCCAGCGCGAGAAATGAGCATGATCCACGTCCGCCAAACAATCGACTTATTTTCTCGTAGACCTTGCCAGTAAACTGGGGGCCCCGCAAAGCCTGTGTGGTCGCATCGTCAACAATTGTGGTAATATATCAGCGGTTCGCGCTGGGGCTCCTCGGCCACCATGAGGAAAAGGACAAGTCTTAACTAGAGAAAAATGAAAGCAGACCTAACTCCTAAAAACAACTGTGTTTTTACTCAAACAGCCAAAACCAACGTGCCTATAACTTGCAACCAAAACCGAGCCATGAATGACAGTAAGATGTCATAAGCTAGACAACCTCACTGCCTCACGTCACCAAATCCACTTACTGCACAGACAACGCGGACAAACCACAACACTTACGCCACTGAACACAAGTGTCCGCTATCTCACCTGAAGTCTCCACTCACCGACTGTGTGAGTCGCGATAGACCTTGACTGGGATGCACAGCTGACATACGGTGACTAACCCATTGATGAATGAATTTATTTATCCATGCCAGGACATCGTCCGTCCATCTCGCACCTTACATCAGTAAGGCGACAGCATCGACAAAAAGTGCTCGGTGTCGTAGGCGATTAGCCGACAGCGGTCTTACCACCTACGTCTGTGCAAATGCAAAGATGAAACAAAGGAACTCGTTTGGAGATCACTACCAAATATCCGCTTCCTAACCTGTTTGTTGTTTACCCCTTGCTGCCACCCGATGCGAGCGATCAAACGCAGACATCGATGACGGTTCGTGTCTTCCACCCTGAGAGGCTAGGTTTCGGAGCTGTTTAGTAGCACAACTTGCAATCGCCTTCATTTCCGTGACCTTTAATTTTCAAAGAGATATCTCTGTGTCGTCAGAGATGTCCTAGATTGGTGAATACCATCCAATCGTTGGATCTACGAACTCCTATTTCATTCCCTACATTTCCGCCGCTGCTGATACAACTTCTTAAGTACATAAACCTCGATACTTTCGTTGTTCAACATTAAATTTACGTGATCAGAGCAGTTTCGCGTAGGTACTTTGCACTTAGGGGTTGCAAGGTGCACTCCGAAGTATTTAAGAGAAGGCGAAATAGGGTCTAGCACTTTCTGTGATACTGCGCGCCTCGGTCAACGACGGTTCGGTACTTCAGGTCAAATCACTTTCATGATAAGTGTGCGCTTCACCCAATAAACTGAAGAATAGGTCTGCAGCGGACGAAGGTATGGTTTGAGACCACACGTGTACTCTGGTATCATTGACAGTCATGAACGGAATTGTGCCGTTTGCGGTTGGTAGCCGTTTTTTATCTGAGCCAAAATCTGGTAAAGATGAAGACATCTGAATGTACGTTGATGCTCGTTATGCCTGAGAATATTACGTAACTGTAGCAATCGTCTGTCAATGTGTTAGCGACGAAGTAGTGGCCTAAGTTGATCTCTCGTGCTTTCTGACGTCTGTCACTTGGTGCGTGCGGACAGTAGTATGTTCGAACTATTGAGTTCCGCCTATCCATCTCAACAAGACGGCAAGAAACACATTGAGAGATGCAAGCATTTCGTTTATTCTCATCCTTTGATTACGCAAATCATTCGATAATATATGTTTAACGTATGCCGTCAAGACAATGAAACGAACGGACATCACATGGGTACGATCAGGATGAGATAAACAGTTTATGTGTCACGGCAACGAGATTGATTGAATCAGCGCCTTCTGTCAACGGACGGCCGATGCGTGACGCTTGATTAACAACTCTTCCGAAAGCGCAAACATCTTGGGGTCAACCGCATGACCTGTTGCGATAACATGTTTCTTGATGGACTGTGCCGGATTTCTCTCGGGGTGTTGGCATGCTGACCCGCGTTGAGTCATTGTCCGCACTAGCCACTCGGGGATGTCCCGCCCTTCTCCGTCGCAGGTTTCGGTCTGTTCTGCTAGTGTATGCGTCACTACAACCGCAGGTGAACTGACAGGTGACATGAGAAGCAGAGTTTCCCGAGGAAGAGCGGTCAGAGCAGAGAGACTAATCCTGTGAGTAAAAAGCAACAAACGCGATTTCGCCGCAGTATGCGTGCGATCAACAGTGGATTTCAACTTTTGACTTACATCCTCAGCATTGTGGCCTTTCGTGTAAGAAAGGTTGATAAAAACCTTCTTCTTCGACGCTGATTGCGATTAAGAGTTGGCCACTCCGTGACGAATCTCAGCAAATTTGGCCGGATACTCATTCGCAGGCGGGACATTCATAAAAAGCTTCTCTTCAGTCTTTAAGCAATCGGCCATGCACAGTTTCCTTACTCGATGATGTTTGCATTAAATCACGTTTGTAATTCCTGGGCGCAAATCAAGAGAATTGTGAATACTGCCCGCTCCATGTGGCTTTTCGATAAACAGACCTGCTAAGTGTACCGTTTAAGCGCCTAGAAATAGGAACATTAATAATGATAGTCATCTAACTCTTCTCAATGAGTGACAGACATTTCGGTGAGTGGAATTAAACCGGTGTAAGAGAGTTATGAAATGGTCAGAATTGGTGGACAGTAAAATGTCATCGAGGTACCGTTTAGAAAGCAAAGAACGGTCAGTACAATTTAGCTAGCATATTGCCCAACTATGCGCTGTCCGTTGAATGGCAACCTCCTTTTAAAAGACATTCCTGATACCTTCATTGATGCCGTTGGTGGATGAATAGACAAACACAAAAAATGGGAATTGTAGGGTTTTGCCATTTAGACCCAACTAAACGGATGGCACTTCGTTTCTGACAGGATTCCCACCGTCGACGCAACGTCAGTTACTGCATCTAGAGCGCCATCTACTCAAGCCTGACCGATGGTAGCGATCAGAGAGTCACCTGCTGTGTCCAATGGAGAGTGACGATGTTATTAATTTAACCGTAAGCTGTTATCCTGGCTATTAGTTTCCGGAACGTATCGGGCGTTGATTTTCAACGTCCACCGTCCACGCTATATTTATCCCTTTAAGGGTATTTCGAATGAAAGCGTCTACAATTGTTTGCGCTCTGAGATTTATATGGTACAAAAGTTCAGTCTAATTTTTCTAAAAAAATGGAATAGAGTCGGGCTTTCCAAAACACAACTACTGGAGTCAGCCATTTCATTTCTAAAATTTGAGTATCATTTAAAGTAAAATTAGATTTTAGAAGGGCCGAGTTCGAAAGCAGGATGAGGGAGAGGTCATAAGTAGCAACAGGTTTGGGTGTTCGATTTATATCACGTAACCGTTGATGCAGAGTGAAATTTGACTTCTGTAAACTGAATGTGTTTTTTATGCGGACCAGGACACGGTCAACATGCATAGACGTAGACAGCTATTAAAGATCATCGGCCAGGTTACTTAACTTAATAACTTACACCGCGAGGCAGTCGGCTAGAAACAGAATTTATCATGGAATTGGAAACAAATTTCCACCAGGTGGGCCGAAATACCGTTCTCCATTAAGTACCAAATTATTAATTTACCTGGCGTGAGTAGTTCTGTCGACGTTTTGCTGTCCAGTTGAACTCAATAGATCATGGAGACGCCAAACGGACCCACCTGTTAACAGCATCTTGTGTTTAAATGGCGCGAAGTGCATCCAAAACAGTCCGGAAAACATTTGAATGCTTCAACGTGGTCCGCAGAATGATAAAATCAAGCATTCTCTCTCGTATTCAGTGCCAGTCAGCCTACCACTAAGCAGATGCTGATCGTCCATCGCAAACAATATTTTTCAAGTCAGGAAGGTCAGAAATTTTGAATATTTTACTGAAGCGGGAATCGCCGAGTTTCTTTTTATTTTCTTGCCCTTTTCCGTAGCTGAATCTGGTTTATCTGCACAGTGAAATAAGTGAAATTGTCGCGTCTCTAATCATCTTGTTTACTGTGTATCGGTCTTGAAATTGCATAGCTGGGCTACTTGAGCACAATATCTCATTCGGTGAAGTATTTACATGTTGTCTAATAATTTACTGTACGGTTTCATTTGCTCTGGCTAGTTTGACCTGCCCGATTGTATCTGTGTTGAGATTACTTTGGCGGCAATCACGCGTTTTCTTCAAACCTGATATTGCTCAACCCCACCTGACATTTCCGTATTTTAGAACCATCCGATGACTCTGCTGCAAGCAACACGACCTCCAACGAGCTTGCATGCTGGGCTCCGCTACTCAACGGTCGACTTTGTCCACGTCGTGATCCTGGCGGTCGATGTCCCATCCATGGCCGCATTGTTAGACGTAATAAGATTTCAGGCAGACCGATTAATTCGGAAGATCGCGAAATACTTCATGCTGAAATAACAAAATCTGAACGTAAAAAAGCCGAAGGTTGGTGTTTGTCCCCTGTACACATCGGTAACGGTGTCGATTTTATATCATGCGATAACAGGCTCAACACGTTAATAGTACACACCACAGTGCAAAAGCCCCTTTTTGAATGCTCATCGTTTAGTCGTATTTTTGGTAAATCCTGTTACTTCATAGTTAATACAACTCGCTTGTCTTACGTCCCCGCGTGGTAAACGTACGTTTAGGACGAATTGTGCCTTCGGTAATAACACGCGAGAATGCGCATGTCCATCAGTAGTAGGTACTGTCCATTCAGAGCATGACCGGATCAGCCAAATAAGAGATGACATCGTATGGCGATATGATCTCGACGGTATGCGAACGCAACAAAATAAAAGATGAGCTTACATGATCCATTCATTTGGATAAGTAGCGTAGAGCTAACCACCGATGATCGCATAGTGATCACTGTTGAATCGACCATAAACTGAACGGCACTGGTTGACATGTGAACTAAGAGTTCACTTGTGTACCTCTTTGCGTCCATAACTTCCGTTGTCGTTCACTCGGAGCCAGTTAATCCTTGGATATGTCAGCGTCGTCTTGACACTTACCTCTAGTCACATTTTTACTTAAAAACCACTTTTTCTGACCTGTGCAATGTGTTTGGAACCTAGTGCTCTGTAACTTAAACTCGTCGTATCCCAGCATTTGTGTGAATGTATGCTTTGATTGTGTCCTACAAATCTGCAACTAACCTGGGTTTCGTCGTTAGACTGGCTGAACACATCAACGTCTCAAGGGGCCTATCTGTCGAACTTGTGAGAACCAATCTGTCATTTTCCACTCATTTCTTGACAAGATACCAAAACAGTCATATTTTCATGCCACTTCACACTTTGGACGAGTTCACCTTATTACAGTCAAAAGCGTGTCTCTATTGCTACATAGTTGGCTCCGTTCACTTTCTCTTGAAGAGAATGACTGATTGTAGTGCCACCGTTGTAATAGTCAGATCCCTTCAAGCCTCAACAGTATAGTGAAATATTGGCTCGAACAGTGGCAATTCATGAGACGTAATATCCAAGGTCTTCCTTACACATTTAGATGAGCGGACTGAGTCATCTCTTTACTATTCGGCTATGGAATCACCATATCAAGCAGATAACTAGAGTGACAAGCTGTTGTTATGCTTCGAACATTGGTTCACCGAACTGTTGAGGCTTTATTGAGCTCTAATGGAGTGATCGACGGCACGCCGCCCTGGTGCGGACAGTCGGAACGTCAAAGAAATAACCACTGTTTAAGGAAACGATGACTCCACGACTAGGACAGCTCTCTTGAGTTTAGAGCATAGAAACCACTCAACTTGTTCAACGGCATTTTGATCACCGGTGATTTTGGTTGATATAAGTTGAACATCACTCACAATATTCATTACTGACGAACTCTGCAAAGAGTGAAACCCGGGTATAGTGCTTCCTTTGGAACAGAGCTGATCAGAGTTTATGGAAATGCGAAATCTTCAATCAATTGTGAGTGACATACAACTTATGTCGGTCAAAATCCCGAACTACTTGCTACCAGTGTGAAAATGTCACGGATTGGGGGCGACAGATACGCTCTGCAGATATCGTCGTCGATAGTATCCACCGGCCCAATTTTCGTTCAACAGCTTACGTTCTAATGAGGCGGGAAGCTTTCCGCCTTTGTAACGAAGATTGTAATACCTCGACGATGTATTTGAAAGTGATTAATCGATATGGACCTTCCTCCGGTTTCGCACTGGCACTCAAGACAGCGTAGCATTCATCACCTTATTGTGTTTCATTAAAGCTTCAACGCTGATAAACCAGCGTCCTGAGCGATCTGTTCGAAGCTTAGCAACAACTTATCACTACTCGATGTGGTATGGCCCCACGGGCCACTACAAAGATTATTCAGTCCACTCACCTTAAGTACGTGGTTGGTCTTAAATACCAGACGGCTTGCTACAAAACTTCACGCTGAGGTTCACAATAGCTTGACACGTCACAGCCATACAGTACATCAATGCAAACAGGATGTCCCTGATCAAACCGGCTGCCTCGAAGTAGTGGAGTGGACACTGACACGCGCTGCTAGTCGTGTTCCGTTGGACACGTTCTTTGGTCATTAATTTGAGTCGGGCAATGTTACTTTCAGTGCTATCTGTCGAAACACCGTTAGGAATTGTGCTAACCATCCGTTTCTTTTCATGGTCGAATTTCGATTCGGTATGTTTATCTGAGTCAAGATGCCTTATCAGCTTCTGTCCTCACCTTTCTCCTATGTTTGTCTGTAACTGCTCTAGCAGAGTAGGGTTTCCCAACTATAACCGCTTCGATTCTCTGGATCGGTTCTGCAGACAGTCAGCAGATTCCTCACTGAGACCTGAATAACACTCAGGTATAGCCATGCTGTGGGGAATAGCGAAGAGAGAAATTAACGACATTTCTTTTATGTTTTACCTTCATATTAGGAAGATCAAATGTGTCAGATTCAGCGTAAATATAAACGCCATACAGTTTTGAAAAAACATTCGTCACCTCGTTGCCCTTTCTGTATAAAATAAAGCACGAGCATCCGAAGCCAAACGGCAGGCTCGTCGACGCTATCCTGGCCTGGTGAATTTGAACAAGCGACCAATCACCGCACGCACTCGTCTACAGTCCCGCGTTTTCAGCAGGTGAGTGAAAAATTGTCAACATAATGCACTGTCATCGACCTTCGTCGGCTAGTTTACTGTTCGTTGCCATAAAATGCGAGAAACAACCTGAGGTGCAGTCCGCTACATTTGTTTTCGCAGACAATCGCTTCAACGAATGGCTCACGCTGGACGTCCAGGACCATAGTGTCGCGGCGCAGTTTGCGGATAATTTCGTCCACGCCGTCAACCCAAAATAAGTGATACAGTTGAGGGCTTACGTGTTGGGATTGTGTTGTGTCGCCGGGCGAACATAGCTGCGGATCCACTGGGCCTACACAACTGACTGTAACACCGTGATCTCTTACGCGATACCTATTCCTTTGATCGTAATCTATTACTTCCTATTAACTATTTCAAATTAAAAGTTGTAAATGTTGTTGCTTAAACAAATGTTTCAATCGCCAGAACTCATAATGGTTCACTCACAACGATTGCCCATCCGCCAACCGCAGGGCTGCAGATTGGATCCCGGTTACTGCGCCTGCTTTCGTCTAGACGCGGACAACGTGACGGTATCCAGATCATGCGTACTTGTATAACCTATGGTAATCAACACCATACATTGTAAAAGACGGCGACTCTTTTCGCCACTTACTGCTCCGTAAACAAGCTGACTAAGGATTATCATATTTTGGCAACGTCTATAAATAATTTCTTGCATGCATTTGTTCTCATAAGCCTTCGCGGTGATACACCAAAAGCGTCAGTAATTAGAAAGACAAGCAAACAAACTATAATCAATCACAATGGTAGTGCATAGGCTGTTGATCTGTGTTTTACAGTGTTATGTAAACTACAACCGGATCTCAAAACCGAAGGCGGCGCTGTTGCAAAACGCTACACGCTCATTCGACTACAGCGCATGTGTGTATGAGCATACATTCTACAGTAGATAAACACCCAATTTGAGAAAGCAAAGGGTGGGGAATAAAATAAATCTCAAATGCATGTCGCTCTTGAATCAATCGGTCGATTGGGGAAAGCAAAACAAAACTGAAAAAAATAACAAAGCGAGGCCAGGAGCAAAACCGCAAGATTTTCCAGTCACTGATTCGTCAAGGTCGTCCGATGATGCGCGAACTGAAAATTGACTGAAGATGTGCGTTAGATGTAAAACCGTCTAGTCCAGGCGTATTGGAGGCGGCTGTTCCGGAATAAGAGAGGCGATAAGTGAAGAGATGAACTGAAACGAAACAGTGGCGACCAAACGTAGAGTGGATGTGAACCGGGATATCCTGGGCTCTGGAACGGCTGGTATAGGCAATTGTTCGTTAGTAGGACTCGACTGTTCAGTCTGTACCACGCGCCGATTTAATAGTTGGTCCATTTCCGGTCTGTTATGTCCACTTGTTTCTGCCAGCTGTGCAGATTAGGGGCAACGTTGAGGCAATTAATCGTTCGAAATGCTGCATTAAAAGCTCATGAATACGAGTACCTGAATGCCTAGTCAGTGTTAGCGATAACTGTTTAACTTAAACAATACGCGTTATCACACTATTAAAAGTGAAATAGAATGCTTACAAAATATGTTTATTGCACTTTGATCAATTTTACTCTCGTTTGGGCTCATCTGACACAGACAGTCTAGGTAGCGTTCTAAATGTCAATCTCTGTTATAAACTAGGGCTCTTATCTACTAAACCGCCAAGCACAGCTTACAACGAGGCGACTAACATGGTTGGTGCATATGTAGTGAATAGATGCTTGGATTTCAATGAGAGTTGTGAGGTTTTATTTTGTACAAACCATTTCTATTCGGTAGACCTAAATAAGGACGAAACCGGCCGTGGAATGCAGGTTTGAAAATAAACTTTACGCAAAACTATACACTTGCCATTTTGGTCGTAGCCAGTTCAAAAACCTGAGTTGGCTAGCATCCACCTCACTTAATTGCCCAGGCCGAGATAACCTATCGTTCAAATTCATGCCGGTGGATTCGCGATGCTACACCTCAGCCAACTTGAGCAGGCACTATTACGACACACACGTTCCAACCTACCAAACCCGAGGGGCCAGTCAATACGGCAGATCCTGTTTATATTATTCCTGACAAAGTTAATATTGTGTTTCTCACGCAAACAATGAACGGCGTTCTGTTCTTACGTCCAATATGATTAAGGTTGCGGTTTTACGATAAATATTGCGTCGTCGACGCAATTCGGATTTTCAATGTTTCTATCACTGACGATCGAGTATGCGTAGGAGAAGACAAATGTGGGGTGAAATCACTGCAGTAGTGAGCCGTTCCGAGAAGCACTATGGTCCGAGCCGCCATCCATACAAACAGTAACGCAGAATATATGCAAAACAAAACCAAATGAAAAGATTAGAAACGTGGTAAACGCGGATGGACCGGGGGCTCCGGCAAGCTGCTATCTCGGATACCGCCCTTGACCGACGACTCGAGTGGTCACAAAGTCCACAATGGGGCAGGTGGTATATATCCACATCATTCAAAATAATGATCGGAGTCTTCGAATTTCGTTACGATGATTCTACCTGACTACCTTGCGGTTTCAACCGACTGTTGATGGTCTCAATAACCAATGCCCAGAGTATGTGACCCAACTATCGCAGTTTATGCAAATCGATCATTTGATCAATTGACAGCTTACCCAGAGTGCTCTAAAATATGCGCTAACGAGCGGTCGTGCTATTCATGCGACCACCCCTTAATTGGTAATAGCTAACTGGCGGTCGAACACAGCATCTTTGTTGATATATTTCTCACTAACAGAAAAGAGAAGATGCGAACCTGGGGCCTTGTTACACTTCAACAACTTAAGACCCAGGGTAGTTTTTGACGGAGAGCTATTTAGAACCCAAAAACTGACCGTTCTTGTCTCGCTGTCTAATGGTCCACTTGTGGCCAGTTGAGCTGTTCAAAATATTTGGCCCGCCTGTCGAGGTGGTGTGGTTGGTGATAACGGTACTATCTTTTTCAACTATGATTTCACTTGGCCAACACAGTTACGATAGAGGGCAACTAGTACTTTGCTATTCTTGGACGGAAATGCCAGCACAACTCTTTTCCACCACTTAACAGAGATGTTAACGGACGTTGCACAAATTTTTATTTAGCCTGCGTTCAATTTATTAACAACTGTTCTCATAGTCAGAGAGAATCGTGCGACATCTGTTTGTAGGGTTCATCTGTATGACAAGAATTTAATTACGTCGGAACTGTATGTCTCACACTTCGCAGTAAGCCTTCACAACTGCTGTAATCCTCTCCATGTCTACTAAGTTCTCGTCTGATTCAACTTGTTTGTCAGTACCACCTGACAAGCGTTTCCAGCACCTTTTTGCTCAAATATTAATTAGTTGTCCTGCACTTACGAGTGCATGAACTCTGAGCAAATAGGAGAAGGAAATAGGCAAGTACAACAGCATGGCTCCAGTCCAGATGATTACCTCCGAACGCACGAGTATTTAACAGGGTGGCGTCACTTATAAATGATTGTTATGTGCGGTATTTGGATTAGAGATCGAAGTGTAAATATTCGCAACCACCCTTCACCGTTGTCAGTACGCTATATCTCAGAAGCCAACTAAACCGAACATTTGAATCGTCTGCTAATGAGTTTACGTATGGGTGTATGGTCAGGGAGAATGTCGCAGAACACTTTTGGTAGGAAGCGAAATGTGTTGCAGTGTACGACAGCACAATTAATGCACAATATTTTTCTGATTTGCGCCAAAAGACCTTAATTGATTAACTAAATCCAAAAGCATACCAGCCGCTGTTCACTGGGATTTAACCGAGTACCACTCAGCTTTGGAATTCCACGATTCCCATTCGAGCTTAACCACGAGGTTCAACTTTGGCATCACCAGATACTTTGATGAAACATAAGGATCGATAGCGATTTTGAGGTGAACTCAAGAAAATGACTGACAGAACTGTAGATTGTCGTCTCTGAGACAGATCACACACCAAGCTTTAAACCTGAAAGTACTCACCAAAACAACTTGCTAACCCACTTGCGGGTGTTAAAAAGCAATCACTATCGGACTGGTTTGGCTCTAGAAAACAATCGCCCAAAGGTGTAGAGGAAAAAATAAAAAAGTAAGGCAAAGTAGAATGAGAAAGTAGTAGTCGTTCGATATCGGTTTACTGAGAAAGACAGTTCTCAAGACATCCCGGTCACTTATGGTCTGGAAGGGGACTGACTTGAGAGACTCCACCCGGAGTCTCGCTCATAAAACTGTTTTGCGAGTTGGTTTTCTTGGAGGACGTCAATCGGAATCAATTGCTCAAAGTTCGGAATCACTTGGCAGTGAGGGGCTAATCTGGCCAAGACTGACGTCTGATTCTGGTTACTGCTGTGCGCGGCAGATGCACCGAAAAAACAATAGGTGGTGAAGTAAAAACAGAGGCTGCTTAACAACATATGACAATAAGTTGATGATAATCACAATTCGACTGTTCGTTTTTGGAGGGCACCTTTTCTAACCCGTTTATCTCCTATTAGGAAGACAACAAAGATGCAACTAGGAAAATAGCACCGCTGTACGCTGTGATCGTGTCTCACTACCTAAGTACTCCACGCAGTAGGCAGCACAACACAAAACCTTGAGTGCAACTGACTGCACTCTTTTGACCTGTCCGACATGGATGTACTCGGTATGACCGAAGTCCTAGTCAGTATGGTCATCCGGATCAACAGAGTGCAAGCCTGACCACTGCGATAATGTAGCAGAATAGATCAGGGAGTGAAACGTGGACGACTGTACATGAGCTGTATCGCGGGTTACCAGACAATGGAGTAATTGACGGAGTAATTATTTTCACTTATTAAGGAGAAATACTCAGATGTAGTGTACGAAGCACTTACATTTACGTCTGCAGAGGGTTCACTGGGTTCTGAAGCTGCCTGCGGTCGATCAACAAGGTTTGCGCGGACCTGGGGGACTTGGACCAAGGGTTGACGTATTGCTGCATGTCGCCGGTAGATGTTGTAACTGACAGTGGACACGAAAAATGAAACGACGGTTGGAATTAATGAGATAGAATGACAACAGATTGAAATGTATTTAACTTTTGTTTTATATCAACTGTCGTGATATGCATGCTCACACGTGGAGGTATAAAACCAAAAGGAACAGAAGAAGGTGAGATCCAACCGCGGAAACTCTGGACTTTGACTGGATTCGAACAAAAACAGCATGCTCAGACGCGGCAAACGCTCTACCAGCTGAGCTACGAAGCCACGCCGGGAGCTCAGAAATTTTCACATTTGGACTCAGTTACCCGCCCAATCCACTGTCATATGGAATTCACCAAATGATCCAGCGGCTTGACTGTTCAAACAAGATTTTCCACACTACTCATAAGTAGAACAAGAAAGGTTTAAATCTCAGGATGCGAATCCGGAAGAAGTGCTGATGCAGGCGAACGGTATATCACATCTGAGGTACACTTCCAGATAAGAGGGCGGAAAACAGTTCCATCGGAACAGTCATCCTTGTATCAAGTCTAAAGGGGAACAGTACGTCTGTTCCCATAAAAAAGTAAGTGGGTTCCTGTTGTGTTTTGGTCCTGGCAAGTGCACTGGCAGTCTGGCGGACAGAAACTGGATACAGAAGCGTGTGTTCAACATAAATTGCATTAGGCACTACCAGAGTCAAAATCAGTGACAGCAATTCTAAGTAGACGAAAAGAAACTGAGTACTGATCACTACGACATACCTTACACAAGCAGTCTGTATGATACAGCCTAACTTATATTGATGAGCGTCGTCATACTAGATGGGGCACGTAGCCACCACAACGTTCTGGTGGTCCTGCTCTACAAGTATTTGCAAGTCCACGTGATTAGGTGTAATAACCCCCTAGGACCAAGGCTGTGGATAGAAGTGGTAATGGTAACGATTATTTTCATACCTCGAGTACTCCTGACAGCCGATTAGTAGGGGATTTTGGTTTTCATATAAATTGAACATCACCCACAATTGATCGCAGCTGTCGCATTCCCATAGACTTTCCAGTCGGTCTCTTTCGAAAAGAAGCACTAGACTCGAGTTTCGCTCTTCTCGAAAGGAGCCGATTGCAAATTTTATGGGAATGCAACAGTTGCGATCAATTGTGAGTGTTCAATTTATACTTCTGATAGCACGACAGTATAAAGTTTATGTAACCAAATGTTTAGTATAAAAGTAAACCTCTTGTGGTTAAAACACCGTTAGATAGAAAAACAACCCTTCATTGGTGTGCAATCTGTCAACTATTTGCACTGAGCAAGAATGAAATTCTTGAAAAAGTCGGTACGTTCCAGTTCACCATGGTATCGCCGCAGACTGTACCGTTCAATGATACCCCCCGACTGTGATAGTAGGATGGTAATTCGGTTCCGATTTTCCGCGTCAGTGAAGATTATTCAAAACCTTGTTGGCATGGGTTTGTGAACATCAATTGGCCACAAAAAACATGGGGGCACAAGGATCGTTTCTCCCCCGGTTCTACTATGTCAACGTAACACGCTAATCGAAGACATTCTATTAGTTAGCTGCTAATGGTTAACCCAATAGGACAACATAACTAGTCAAATATTTAGACCGATGGGTGCTAGAAAGGGGCAAAATCTCGCCAGGGAGGGAAATCGGTTTGCAAAGGGGATTTCTGTGGTAGTACCATACGAATGCACCGGAGCGGTGTACAAAATTTCACAGGCACGCGGAACTGATGCCGTGGCGGCCACTAAACAAATGTGATGGAGTACGGAATCATTAATGTAACTGCCAAACCAGACTGAAGTGTGTTTACGAGTTCAATTACTTAGATGGTTCTTTGTAAGCAGTATCGCGTGGTTGAGCATCAATGTAAACAGATGTACAGCTGTCTATTAGGACACCGGAAGTACTTTACAGAAATGATAAATTAACAGTAAGTGTGTCTACCGACTGAGGGGTGGTGTTGGCGCTCAATAAAGAAAACTGCTACGATTGAATTAACGTTACCTGAGGCCATTTTAGCTGCATACGATATTTGTTACAGGTATCGGAACTAATGAAAGTGATGAATGCAGAAGGACAGGAACACCAAAATCGTAACTTGAAACTTGGTGGCACTAACGGCATCAAAATGGCACTTGCAACCCAAACAGAAAGGTGTATGTGAAAAGCGCACAAGTCCTCATACTTACAAATATACGTACGCCGCCACGCAAAAAACGATAATTGCTTTATCCAAGGAGGAATAGGCGAAACATAGCCCGATAAACAGGCAGAGACGAAACAGCATGTAAAATCGGTCGACAATATCCATATTCCCACCATCTTCGCCCATATCCTCGGCTCCCATTAGACCGGCGCCCATAGGATTACCAACTAACATTGCCTGCTGTTGCGCTGGCGCTGCATTGGCATCTGCAGCTACACCGTCCTCCACGTTGTTCATCACGCCCAAACCTGCAAGAATAGCACGTGCACCTCGGAACCATCGATTTCCACCAGCCACATTTGCGGCCGCTACAGCTTCGGCTTGTGAACTCGGTGGCGTGAATGTGGAGGGAGGGTTCTGTGTGTGTGGTGGTGGTGCCATGCCGGAGTAGTACCAGTAAGCATGAGGTTGATTTGCCAGCGCGACCTGATCCCATTGTGGATAGTGTACACCCGGAGCTATTTAGATGCGGAAATCAGCACATGACAATTTAATTTGATTTCAATAGAAAAAACAAATGGCGTAACAGAAGGATTATGCCTGGGAAACAACACGATCTCAACTGCAATAGGACTAAACACAGCAAGCACGGACAGAGATCATGGACAAAGTATCTGACTAAATGATCAATCAGAAAAAACTGATCGAAAATCACTAAAAATGAATGGCTGCAATGCAGAAAAAAATCTCCACACAGTTTATGTTAAAACCTCAGGTCTACTATTACAATTTACTAAACTAACTGAAAAAAACACCAACGTTTTTCTTAAATATGATATCGCCTTAGCATATACAGAAATGTTGTTCTTCGGGATTATACATATCAGCCAGTCATCCACCTCTCTAGGAAAAGAGAAATGGCTTGTGGAATACTGTTCATGTTCCATTTCTGAGCGTGCTTACGTAATGTGCGTAAAACTTAGTGGAAACTACTTACACTTTATAATCCTTCCAGAATTACTGTATGCAAAGTTAGGTCAAATGAGCCAACAGTTTGCAAAATCATAAACAGTACGACAATTTGCTTGACCTAACAAGTAAGGAGAATATTAGCAGACTCTTCAAACGTCAACAAGTACTGTATTTTCGCTGATAATCCAGACTGGCCGATAAACCTTGAAAGTAATCAACATTGAAGTGAAGGAACGATACAAACAAATTCTGCACAATATCCAACAAAGTTTAAGCAGAAGTTGTATACGCACTTCTCAGTAACTACACAACTAAGGTAACTTATTCTCACCCCAAGTGTTTTTCGAATTATTCAGAACGTGACAGTCTAACTATCGCTTAATGTATCTTCGCGATATCTGCGGCAACCACCGGATATTGCCGGCTATTCTGTACTTATCGTCAGACGGTAAAAAAAAACCGGTGGTTCTCGCTGACACTTAAATGCCATACAATAGTCAAGAAAGAAGTACGCCCGAATCAAACAAAAAAATCGGATATAGTTACAAAAAGCAACTATGATTTTAATCAAACATTCGAAAGCAAGATGCCTATAACCTGCAACCAAAACCGAGCCATGAATGACAGTAAGATGTCATAAGCTAGACAACCTCACTGCCTCACGTCACCAAATCCACTTACTGCACAGACAACGCGGACAAACCACAACACTTACGCCACTGAACACAAGTGTCCGCTATCTCACCTGAAGTCTCCACTCACCGACTGTGTGAGTCGCGATAGACCTTGACTGGGATGCACAGCTGACATACGGTGACTAACCCATTGATGAATGAATTTATTTATCCATGCCAGGACATCGTCCGTCCATCTCGCACCTTACATCAGTAAGGCGACAGCATCGACAAAAAGTGCTCGGTGTCGTAGGCGATTAGCCGACAGCGGTCTTACCACCTACGTCTGTGCAAATGCAAAGATGAAACAAAAGAACTCGTTTGGAGATCACTACCAAATATCCGCTTCCTAACCTGTTTGTTGTTACCCCTTGCTGCTACCCGATGCGAGCGATCAAACGCAGACATCGATGACGAAATCCCGAAAGACGGTTCGTGTCTTCCACCCTGAGAGGCTAGGTTTCGGAGCTGTTTAGTAGCACAACTTGCAATCGCCTTCATTTCCGTGACCTTTAATTTTCAAAGAGATGTCTCTGTGTCGTCAGAGATGTCCTAGATTGGTGAATACCATCCAATCGTTGGATCTACGAAGCTCCTATTTCATTCCCTACATTTCCGCCGCTGCTGATACAACTTCTTAAGTACATAAACCTCGATACTTTCGTTGTTCAACATTAAATTTACGTGATCAGAACAGTTTCGCGTAGGTACTTTGCACTTAGGGGTTGCAAGGTGCACTCCGAAGTATTTAAGAGAAGGCGAAATAGCGTTTAGCATTTTATGTGGTGCTTGGAAGTTGTCAAACAACACCTTGTCAGTATGATCCAGATCAGTCAGTCGTCTACCAGGTAGGAGATCCACGCCAACACCCTGTGGATGCCGCAAACAGTCGGGATCGAATAAGAATGCTGACGGAGAACAGTCTTGGTGTTCATTCCTCTCCGTCCTGTACACGTCAAACGCTTTACCGCAATCTGAGATGATTTGTGAAAATAAATCACCTCTGTGCAGATGTGCAAGAATCTCTTCCACTTGGGACATCGGGAACGCATCTTTGATTGCCACTCGGTTCAAGTCTGTGAAGTCGAAAAAGTCGGTAGGTTCGATCTGCTTTTGCAATCAACAGAACCGGCGAAGAAAATGGGTTGCTTGTCCGTTGAGTTGTTCCTGTCTGCAGAATCCCCTTCAACTCTCTCTCCACTTCCGAAGTCAACTTATACGGTATCCTCCGGTGTGCTGGTCTGAATTCCGCGACTGGCTTCAGGTCTTTTGAATGCTCGATCCACGTACAAAATCCCTATTAGTCATCCGCATTAGTGAATAGATGTGCGAACTCTCATCAGTACATTGTTCGATGGCTTGAAGAGGGCAATGTGGTAGACATTTAGCAGACACCCCGCCCACACGGTATTGCTTCATTTGTTTTCTCATGATAGCATTTCGCAGCATGACCACTAACGCGTAGCTCGCTCTTCCCCGTGTCTGTTTGCTATCAACCGACGCAGCAGGTCGGCCCTTATTATCGTTTCTTTCACACTGCTAATTACTAGCATTGCGTGACGTGGTCCGGTACCATCAGGCTGAAGTTCAACACTCTGAGTCCCAGCATCTGTAACGTGGTTTCTCTGAGCGTCTTCGCATTTCAGTTATCAGACTTCAAGGACAATCTCTCTGCTCTGCTTACAATTAACGCCTCAGCCGCAGTACCTATTGCTGCCGTTTTTGTTCTCTCTCGATCAGTAACTTTACCTGTGGAACGCCCCCATAACCAACAAGAAAAACGTCTGCTGTACAATGACAGGCAAAACGTCCCACCCTGTTACAAACGAACCAACACTCACGGTGTGGTTGTTCACATGTCCATCTGGTTAGTAGTTATCTTGGTTTCGGATTCATCTGTAAACTTCCCATTGCCCTTGTCAGTTACCCAATTTTCTCCTCCATATTATTGACTTCTAGCCGTCCAACTGCCGTTCATACGGAAAAACGCTGTGCAACTCGGACCAATTCGTCGGTATCTGTGATCCCGCAAGATTCAGCCATCCAGAGTCTAACGTTCGTGCGGGAGAGGTCTGTTGACTTACCTGTCTCAGAGTGTGAACGTTGAAGAGCACCTACATTAATTCGCATTCTAGGTCTAAGCAAGAGACGAGAAAGGCCGGAGGCAGGATGGTAAGCGATGAAACTTACCGGAATTATGTTACTACAGTTAGCTACATCTGTTGTGGGACCTGTAGAGTAATTATCAGAAATGGAGGTCGGGAGGGGCCTGAGAGCTAAATTTGATAGGACAGTGGGGGTCAGCAGTAGCATGTTTTCGCCTATTCCTCTTGCTACGTGCAGCAGACAGGACGACCCAGTATACAATGCGAGACGGCTGATGCAACACAAAACTATTGGGGTTGTGTTCATTCATCGTTGTGTAAGCTGGGATACTTCCAGGAGGCCCAAACCCAGACCATTAATATTCCCAACCAAAGCCTTCGGTTCAAAAGTCTGTATGGCGAGCCGAGTGAGTGGCGCGGTGTATTAAATCTAACATGCTTTACGAAAAAGGTCAGTCTTTTTCCAACCTCCAATCTGGAAGATCTAGAAATTATGGTAAGTCGGACATCTACTTATTGGCCTGCTTGGCATAAGTGATGCTGTCGATGTGATCATCAAACCGTCCAGTTTAGCCCAATAGGTCATCGAGATGCGCAAGTCATCACACTGAAAGGTTTAATCTTGTGATGGAATTTCCCATATCAAGTATTTTTTTCTGTATTGAACGTTCAAGACCACTTATTCGAGGTCAGCTCATATAATTCAAACGACCCAGGCGAGGACCATCCCAGAATCCACAAAGAAAGTGATGTCAGTATGACAGAACCCTCTCATAAGCCGCACGGACTAACATTCCAGGCTGACTTTCTCTACAATGCATGGGGAGAAACCGTGGTCACATCCAACATGACGGTAGACGATCGGCAGCCATCCGGTAGTTGTCGACCAATCAGCCTCACAGACACCAAACGGAAGATAATCGAACAGTTAATAAAACGCGCCATACTTAGACAATTCTTGACGAATTACCTTTTTTCTTCTACTTAGCATGGTTTCTTGAACGGTTGGCATAACCAATATGCTCATCTTCATGGGTAGTTCGATGGAAGGCGAAAATAATGATCCTACGGTGGATGCTATTTTTTAAACTTTTGCCAAAGCTTTCAATCAAGCCCCACTTGACATACCAAAACAAACTCTGCAGGCTTATAGTGTTCTGGGAGAAGTACTCCGTTGGACTACTTCACTTATCAAGATAAGGACTCTGCGTGGTGAAGCCAGACCAGACCCATCACCGAAATCGTTGATATTTGCAGGTGCTCCTCACAAATCCGTATACAATAATCAAATATTTTCAATTTACACCAATGAACCCTTCGGACAATAATTTCAAAAACGCTCCTCCTTACTCTGAAGACGTAAAAATCTGGAATGTTAATGTTCTCAGATTAATGATGAAGCAAATAACCGCCGATCAGAGTTTGCATGTCAATGACAATGTACATATGCCAGTCGGTGGAGACTATGGCAACGCATTCGTGATTCACGGTGCACACAGTGTAACGGACATTACGAAAACTGATCCGGAGAATGCTGGATAGGCAGACGACTCCTTAACTACATTTGAACTGTCATTATATATATATATATATATATATATATATATATATATAGAGAGAGAGAGAGAGAGAGAGATTCAAACGTTCTACGGAGCATATGTAAGATCTTTGCTAGAGTAGGCTAAGCCGATCATCTCGCATGAGTCTTGAAGTGTAATTACTGATCTCTATGCACTTGAACAAGAAACAGTGGGAAGGCAGATGCAGCATTAACAGCGGCAAATCACCATCTTGGATAGAGTTTCTAAGCAGCGATCTGACTGATCACAAAGACTCTAGCCAAACAGACGACACCTACCCACTTTGCTCAGTGGAACAGTCAGGGTCTTCATATTTCGTGACCACGTTGTTGCTTGACCACCACGTGGTTTCACCCAACTGTTGGTGGTCTCAGTATATAATGCCCGGTACGGTAAACGCTCAGCTGGCATGTGCGAAGACATACAGGCCATGGTGAACAAGGTGAGTGGCCGGGCTGGTTTGTATGGAATGCACTTCGTATCTTCAAAGTGTGAAGAACTGCTTTAGGACTGGGGCATTTCCACTCTCATTTCTTTATTGCAGGTAATCCGCTTGAGACTGTGGACAGTTTCACATACTTGGGTAGCACTATCTCGTCAGCTTGTAATATTGCTGATGAGATCAACGAGGATAGCAAAGGCACGAGTTGCCTTTGCCAACCTGCGTCATCTGTGGCGTCGGAAAGACGTTCGGTTGTCTAAAAGGAGAAGTATACAATGCTGTTGGTGGCCTTTCAACAGACTTGCTGTATTTGACCATCGTTGTCTCCGCCAATTAGCCCACATTAAGTTGAACTGATCGCGTGAGTAACATTGCCGTTCGCCAGCACGTATTTCGCAACACTCAAAATGTACGATCTACTGGTCATCTAATAGAGTTGCATAATCTGTGATGGTTGGATCACGTATTCTGCACGTCACTTGATCGTTTACCGTACCGGGCATTACATACTGAGATCACCAACAGTTGGGTGAAACCGCGTGGTGGTCAGGTAACAACATGGTCAAACACAGCGAGTCTGTTGAAAGGCCACCAACAGCATTGTATACTTCTCCTTTTAGAGACAACCAAACGTCTTCCCGACGCCACAGACGATGCAGGTTGGCAAAGGCAACTCGTGTCTTTGCTATCCTCGTGGATATCTCATCAGCGATATTACAAGCTGACGAGATAGTGTTACCCAAGTGTGTGAAACTAACCACAGTCTCGAGCAGATTACCTGCAATGAGAGAAATGAGAGTGGGAATGCCCCAGTCCTAAAGCAGTTCTTCACTTTTTGAAGATACGAAGTGCATTCC
>LOND01001615.1:51093-61288 GCA_014220965.1 Paragonimus kellicotti | reverse complement strand
CCAATTACTTTGATTGTTCTAATGTTTAATCAATGGTTACCATCTATATATATGGCCGGGCATGATTGTTGAACACAAGAACATATTGTCACGTGAGTGCATGTATTACTAAATTCAATATAGACGCACCAGCGCATCCCGTCCGCTTAGGTGTTACGGTCAACCTGTTCACGATGTCAAACAAACAAACATTTTCCACAGGAGATAGTGGGAAAGATAGTGTTAGTCCAGGATGGTGAGAACGCGCTAATAATGACGTATGCGCAATAGCTATAAGGGGCCGAAGGGCAATGTGACGATGGGTTAAAAGCTGTAATTAGATATCATAAGTTCACTAGGAAATAATAAGCCATAGTAGGATAACCCGCAAAGTATTGTGCTCTCTAAGGAAACGGTACGATAAATTGTCGGTGTGCATCTTTACAGATTTTGAGACAACAGACGTATATTTGTACTGTTTGCTGCCACTCATGCGAACAAGTGATTGAGCCGGAACAAGGATCAAATCGATTGTCAGGTCTACCGTGAACAAAAACTGGTATGCTAGTTTGTCATGCTACAATGTGCAACAGCTGAAAGAATGAACTAGAAAGGAGAGGAGAGGAAGAGTCAGGCATATGTGTAATCCCGTTGTTATCGATCACACACTTACGGATTGAAGGTCTTGCAATAGATAAGTCAAGCAGAGAACATCTACACAGATTTTGGAGTACAAGGAACACGCACGCACCAACACACGTTTGTGACGAATCAGCAAAAGAATGGGGGATTGCGAAGTCAAAGTAGCATTCAGATTTGTGTGAAAACTAATTTCCCAGATTAGCACACTCAAACCCAAGCACACGCACATACACATCACAAACATGTACACGCATCCAGCTAGTAACAGTTAGTTATGCTCACCGTTATCTCTTTCATTGGTCGTCAGGCATGCAAGCTGCGAGGCCAGATCTAAATTTGAGTCAACCAGGCTCAGTGGGATGACTAAGAAAAGAGTGGAAGAAGAAAACACAGAGGAGTAGAAAGAGTGGGATGGATCGATAACATAACGAAGAGGCCGCAAGTGACAACAATGATGAAAAATCCACGTTCTTACTCATGCATAGTCAATCACCAAACCATAATCATGAGAAGACATTCAACGAACGTAAACACACATACATACAGAACTTACGTAGTTGAGGTCGGAGAAATTGATGTCGCTGTTTGAGCAACGAGTTGGTCGAGCTCATGACTTCCTTTGGGACGGCCTTCTTTGCCTCAACCTGTGAACGTGAACATAAACGAAGGTGGATAAGTAGGCAAAAAACAACTTCTAGTTTGCAGAAAATACTTGTCTAGATACAGGCTACGTGATATCTTCTTGTGATATTCACACAGCTCTAAACCGAGGGTGTTAATCCATCCTCTCTCTTCGATCGTCATATCAATGGGTTCGTGGCGCAGACGCGAGAACAATGCTTGAAAAGACACATTCCGCTTTGTGAAGTTTCATCGCTGTTCACGCATTAAGATACAAAGCGGACATCTTTTGAGAATTCTTCTTTCAGGATGCTCGAAGCTTATCCATTGTAGTCACTCAAGACAACTAGCAGCACGACGGGAAAATATAAGTGCGGTTAATTGTATAGTTGATATGACTAGATCATTTCATCTACTAGAATGAAACCCGCTTGACAGTCGACTCCGTTTACCATAAATTCTAGTGATACCAGCAGTCACTCTAATGTACAGTGTGTGATTTCACACAACCAACCGGAACCTACACTATTGCATTCTTAAAGCTGTGGAGACCATTCTGTCCGGTCGCACCATATTCTTACAAAGCCGTGCTGGCCTCGGAGTAGGCATAAGTGCTTTTATACCACTTCTACTTGCTATTCGGACCAAGTGGATTGCAGCCTAAGACAAAACTTTATTGGATGTTTCCGAGAGTCTACCGAGAAGTGTCGAAACGTGTACGGAATTTTTCTTATACCTACCGAAACAAGTTTATCAAACCGTGCAATAAGTACATCAACACGGCAAGAGGCTAAACATTGCGAGCTGTATTTCGTATATTGTCATTGGTAGATTACATAAAACATTTAGTTGCATAGGTTTAAGGCATGGTGACAAAATATTGAAGTGGACTAATGTCACGTGGGTGCCATCAGGGCTGACCGCTATGGTTGTTGGCGTTCTTCAAAGCATTGATAATCAAGCGTCACGCACCGGCCCTTTTTTACAAAAGGTGCTGACGCAATTATCACCGTGGCAGTGAACCCTGATTGCACCCATGTGATGTTCGTTCATTTCATTGTTTTGTCGCTACGCGCTTAACCTATATAACCGAATGTTTTATGTAATCGACTGATGAGAATAAACGAAATGCTTGCATCTCGCAATGTATGTCTTCTTGCCGTCTTGATGAACGTGAATAAGTAGCTGCTCAAATACGAGCTAACAATCTTGAAGTAAACGCCAGTGAATACGTGCACAAACCCTGTCATTTTGGTACACACCCCTAGTTCCAGTCTCGATTACCAGTTCGTATAGCTCTACGCTGAAACTGAGTTGTAGTGAGCCCTAGAGAACGTCAGTAGGTCTAAAAATCTTAGGGGGTGTGACTGTGGTGTTTTGACATGGCTGATATTATCTGCTTCGAATAACGATGAGGAATCATCTACTTATTCTAAGCTATATACATTTTTATCCGATGTTCTGTGGTGGTGAATTTTATGCGACCGTTGTTAGTCAGTTTTGCTCGAGTGAATCGTCTTCACAGCTCATCCGTTGCCGATCAAAAACCAAGCGGGGTCATTCAACTTCGCTCAGCAGAAGTGTGTACGTTTTACGGTCTTTGTTCTGTGCGCTTTTACGAACGTGCTGTCGTTTATGAGGCTTGAGTTCTCAAAGTTGTATGCTTTTAAGCAGGCTTATCACTCCCTTCAAGCTTAGCTAGACGGAATAACCTACCACGAAAATCGTAGATAGGGCTGAGCAAAATGTCCAACAATGCAACAAGTAAGACATTGCCTGTAAAAGTACGACTTTTGCTTTATCGCATGTTTACTGTTGCATTTAATCTCTTTGGTTTACTGATGACATGCTGTGCCATATGTTCTAACGTTATTTGCCGCCATGTTTTCGAAAACCTGTATACTCGTATGTAGGTTGATAGGACTGAGAAACATCTAGTCAAAATGATCTGTAAACTGTTGTATGAGATGATAATGGTGTAATCGAGTAAGTCAAGGATACTGGTTAATATTGTAAGATAACTTGAATTCCCATGTAAAGTTGCACAGACCGATCTTGGTATTAGCACTCTGAGTATACAGTAATCCCGGTGAAAGGTCATGCTGGTACATTTTATTTCATCAAGCACATTTTCAGCCCAGACTACCGAAAAGATTAACTCTGATTCCAGTTGACTGTGGGACAGCCCCTCTTCCCCCTACACACGGAGTACATTGCGATTAATCGGTATTGTGAAAATGCCCACACTATCCCATAGGTGTTCATTCTAAAACCACCAACAGAATACTACTCAGTTCAAATTCTCCAGGCCAAATCGTGACCCATCAGTCTTTCTTGAACATTTCAAACGATTGTTCGACTTTCTTACGTTTATCAGTTAGCTTTTGAGATGCAAGCGAACCAAAAGTTTCGACGCAGTAATCGGGGTCAGATGGGTACATAACCTCAAAATGATCTACATGATTCAAAACCCAAATAGGAGGAACGGATAACCAGTGTAAGAGATCGATATTCGGAATTGTTTACACTATACGGCCAAACTAGAAGAATCAGCCCGTTGTGAGCGCATAAAATGAATCAAACTATAAGCGACTGCATTCTATCGAGTTAAATACTCACCGGATGAAAAATACATTCAGCTAAAACTACATCGAGATGTGATTTAACATAGCATCACAAACTCACCATCTTGTTGTGCAGATCGTGAAAATGAATATCACAAACTTTTTCTGCCGTTTCTTCTGATTCAAAGGTGACAAACCCGAAACCTGTTTTTCAATGAACGAAATGGTAACATGTGAGAAATGAGAATGTACACGTACAGACTTGATGTTACTATGGCTCGTTATCACTGCATCAATGGTCAAAAGATATCCGAAGTGGTTTGTTTCAGTGTTGCGAGCATTCACAAAGTTAAGAACTAAAACTAGTCTGGCTATATACGTGGAGCCAGGAGCATTAATGTTTATTGTCGAAAAAAATGATACGTCTTACGTCTGGGCAGTGAATACCATTTAGTAGCTGGAACGCATCTATCGTGTACCACGAGGATGGAAACAAAATACTGTGCTTGACAATAGTAGTCTGTTTCAACTAGTTGATATCAAGTGAACTAACCATGTGAACAATGTAACTGTTAGTCAACAGAGGTAAACGATAACAGCAAAGGCCATCCACAATTATGTCACAGACGATACTTTTCAGTGAAGCTGTTCGCTGTGTTGATTAGGTTGTTGAAATTCTAAAGTAATGTCTGACCAAGATGCATGAACTAAATGAGTCTATTGCTCTATCTTGTGGGTAATGCCTAATTACGATGTTAACTCCTCTAATGTAGTGCCATCATTCAAAAACGTGTGAACCAATCGGGTGCTCATAACCAGGTAAACATATACTGTAGATTGAGATGTACGTTTGTTGACTGACAACATTAGGGTAAAGAAAAACATCTTTTATTGTTCAGTTGCATCAACGCTGGCTACGAAACATACTGTGGTATATTAGTATCTCAGTTAGCCTGAATTCGGCTGTCCCGATATGAGCGTCCTCCGATACCCGGCCCAATAGGGTGCATGAAAACTAACAGATTGTAGCCCAAAACTAACAAATTGACTGGTTTCACGTGAGATGAACATAAGTTCGTTCCATTCTGTGTATTGCCTGTGAACATTCAAAGTAGTCAAACGCTTGTGTAGACGATCTGTTGACAACTGCACCATGTAACCAATATCATCACCATCATACTCTTAAGCACGCAGTATGAAAACACTGTGAAACCCATTGATTTGCTTTCGAATTCGATATGGGATTGCCAGCTTTTTCCTCTTAAAAACACAACTAAGAAATATGCAAATCATGTTGACCTGATATACAGCCTGTCAGAAAGAATGGAATACTCAGGTCAGAATGAAATAATTTGCATCGTTAACAGTGCATTCTAGCAGCCGTTTGCCTATCAAATATACTGTTCCCATTGGTTGACCGACTGTGAGATTTACTTCGGTTTGGAAAACGAACCAATAATGTCTCTTCTGTACTGTGAAGAAATGACAGCAAAAATTACAATGATCACTTGGTTGTTTGATGTAGAGAAATGTGGCCTGTGGTAAACCCGTGTATTTTCACTATTTGTCGTTGTCAATTCGGCTTAAACATCCTAGAATAGGTCAGTGAGTGTGTTCATAGAAATTAGACTTGCTGATTTTTTGATTTATTCAACTTTTTGCTTGTTTAAAATACTGGATAGATTTGTCAACTTACTCTCTGTGGATTTCAGCAGTTAAGTTGGAACTGCAGGTTCAACAGTTTCACTAAAAACTTCCTCATTCATAAAGATCTATCTAAGACCATTCAATGATTGATTCAATAATCGAATGCAATTTACACCCACTTTCGGTGATAGCTGGTAGCTGAATTCTCAAGATCCTTACGTTTCCCACGATATTTTTAGTGTTTCTACTGTTTATCTGTCTGTCTAAAATCATCCCACTACCTACGAAGCTACTTCGCCCCAAGTATTCTGGTGACTACGGGATGCGTCTCACGTGAACAGCGAAAAGTATGTCAGCAATCAGTATTAACTCGGTACTCATGAGGATTTGATTTCTTGCCAGAAACCAGTCTCTTGTCAGTGTATGTAAGCATGTTTCTGGGTTTTTAATATGTACCGAAAGGCTGCACAGTCATTTAGCTTGGTAGTACAGGTTCTGTCGGCTTATGTAGAATGGTTCATATGAATGAGCACTTCCCAATGGTTCGAAGACTCATGCACGCATAATCTGGGTAAGCATACCCCGTTTAACGAGGGAATAAATGCTTAGCCTACAAGGTCATTTTATCCGGTGTTCCAACATCGGGTTGATTATCACACTTACGTGAATTAATCCTGTGCGAAGTACACTACATTGAGTCATCACAAGGTTTACCATCGGTATCAGGTATCAGAAGACGAGTCGAAATGTCAGTTTGCGGGGTTGGCGGCATCTGTTCCGGATGGGCCTTTCTCAGCGACCTTTGCGCATAAACATCACTACAACCGACTTCCACTGTACCATTTGTGATTTAACCCACACACCAACCAGTGTCAATCCGAAGGAACAAGACCGTGAGGCGTGTGACTAGGACTTTTGTGTCCCGTCGGACATTGCTAGTATGTGCCTTTTGTCTGGCTGCCCCCATTTGGCCAGTCTCGCATGGGTTCAACCTGAAGGACCCAGGTCCTAGTCAGCATGGCCTACCAGATCGAAATAGCACACAAAACTGATTACCATGCCAAGGTAGCAGAAAAGGTCAGTTGGGTTAAGAGGCCCGGTTACCTAGCAATCATCGAATTGGTTGAACGGCAGTCACAGCTGTGTCACCTGTTCAGTCTGGGCACGAACACAAGGTTACGGAAGACTCAACATTTTGAAGAAACGCTTCTGGACACAGTGTTGGAAGGCGTAAACGAATGGCAGTGACTTCAAATTGTTTTAACTTTTACATCAAGGGAACACCATAAAATCAGACTCAAGGTGCGAGATTTTCCGGCCGGCTAACTGCAGTATCCGTTTTATTTATGTCTATATGGACAGCGCATAGAAGATTAGCTAAGCCGTCTGAATTATTCGGCGTACCGGTGATGTCATTCAGGTTGCTGTAAGAAAATAGAAGCGCAGTTATTATGGTGAGTAATCGGGAGTGAACGCCGTCCGTGGTGTCCTTACGATATCGCCTGTGGAATGGCGATAGATGGCTAGAGAGCTTGGTTCACCTAGATGATCGACTATCGAGCTCAAATGAAGTCCAAACTATGCAACTCCTCGCAGCCGTCGAATCAAAGCAAGACGTCCCATGCGTCATACTGGCGATCCATCAAGTGGAGCAGGTTTCCAGTTGCACCTTATGACCTTCACAGTCAACTACAATCATGTAAAAAACGTTGTGGTCAAAACTCCAAATCTTTCGTGGCGTGTTCCTGTCCAGATTAAAAAGCTATTTTCACTATCTTGCCATTTGATCTGTTGCCATGAGATCAATATATCAATCGTCATTTGACCGAGACTCATCGTTTCGTTTATTTGACACCGATAGCACATCCTGTGATCCATTCCTATGCAATTAACTCACGTAGGTACGTCTTTACGCTTACTTAAGCACTTCGTACGTTTTTGTCATAATCACACTTTTGTTGTGCACTAGTGTTTGCCTTGGTTCCTACAATTATCCCCGTGTCGTTGTCTTAAAGAACTCTGACCACGTTAGACGGTACATCTCTGAAGCAGTGGTATCGTATACTTTACTGTGAGTCCATAGTTAGATTCTTCTAGCCGTATGCTACGGTTTGCGTATGGCCTGATTCTCTCGTTCCCAAACCACCATAAACAACCCTAATCGAAATGCTTTACAAAAAGAAGTACAACTCTGTATTATGATTTGTTTTCCAGCGATATCGCAAAACAAAGCTGCCCAATGAGTTTGAGAAAGACACGGTTTTAAAAAGTATCTGGTTTTCGTCTGAACTCAAACCGGCGGCAGAAACAGTATGCTCAAGCGGGGGAACCACTTTATCACTTGACCTGCGAAACAGTGACAAGAGTGCAGAATTCTACATTTGCACTCAATTATACATCCATTCCATTGGCATGTGAAATCTACCAAATAATCCTAAGGTTTGACCACCCCAGCAAGATTTCTTCAAGCAGTTTACCAAGGTCATCTTCAGTCATGCTATTTCTGTTTTCAGTCCGAGTACTACTGAGGTCCAGATTTGTCAAAAATGGGTCTTTCAAATGTACAAACGCATTTCTTGACGCATCATCTTCGTGTTTATGGATCGTGGCAGCTGGGATACGCAGTACTTGGACCAATCGTGGGTTTTCATTGTACCAGTCAGTACATACTCCGGTAGTACAATATGGGGACGATAATCAGGACCTGATGAGAACTACGTGTATATATCCCTACTTCTTCAGCTATTGACCAGTTAATAAACATATACAATAAAACCATTCTACTTAAAGTGATGACTACGTCTTATTTTAAAGCATAAAATACAATAGCGATATGTGAACTAACACAATTTTTCATTTGCTGAACTAGTTTGAAATTTAGTTATCAGTTCAATTTTCCGCTTGAGGCGTTCGTGACATGTCTATCTTCGTTTTTTCTGCCTTCTCGGAGTATGACGGTTTTTAAATAGTTAAATATAATAATGCATACCATAAAATTCATCATTATTTGTCACTACTTGGTTATCGGGCAAACAATCGTCAAGCGCATAAATCTTAGGATTTATATCGCCGATACATTTACGCTTTTAATATATGTTTACAAACACACAGATTCTTCCCATTTTTTGGCAAGAAATTCATGCTCACAGTCCCGCGTTCAATACAGCAGTTATTTGGAATGCTTGTTGTGCACAGAATGGTTTATCAACATTGATTCCATGAAAGCCTTGCTAAATCAGTTTATTCTATGAGCATTCTGTTAAGAAATTTACGGGAAGGTCATGCTGAAAGAGTTCCATCACTAATGAGTGAAGTTAGTGTTCTTTCATGCAAAAGTTTCATAAACTGATAAAACGAAAGTTATCTTCAGTTTAGGTAAAATGATACGAATGATATTACTAAATGATGTATCAAAAACAATATGTTTCATTTCATCCCAGTAGTACTTTCATAGATGCACATATGTTTGTGTAATAAACAGCACTTGCTTACGTGTTTCTATATACGGATGTATACATACAATAATAGAGATGGTTGCGCATAAACAGACATATACATACACGAAAATATATGGTTATATATACTATATATACTTACATTGTATTATGCACATAGTATATAATACACATATATCCAGAAACACATGTAGCTCTGTGTGTTTATGAATAAATGTGCACGTACAACCACGTAATGTTTGTAGTATGCGTATCCACTTAAGTATATCCATGTATGAATGCATACATAAGAGCGAATGGGCGCACTTAATCATAAATGATATTACCGTTGTATGAATATATATATAGTTGTTCTCTAGATAATAATATATGCTTGTAAATCGATACCCTTATATATATATATATGTTGATGCGTATATATGTACATACATATGTAGCTGTTATATAAGTATATCTGGGTATTACTTCATCTGCTGTCCGATTTATCCATTAAACTGTGGAAAAGTTTGCCCCTGGTAAGATTTATTCCATGGCGACCAAAAAATACCGCATGATGCATACTGTGGCGTATAACGTAGGTACATGTGGTAATTTATTCGTTTCTTTTTTAAATTCCACAATACGTTATGGTGTGCTGAGCACAAGCGATTGCAAACTACGCATGCATTCCATGTATGCGATGCAGATCATTAATGTACCATAACCCTGTTTGCGCGGAAACTTTACGCTCCTATACCAGTTCTTCGATGGAAAACAGAATCAGAGCACTGAAGTATCGAGGTTTTCTTTGTATTACTGTAGAGATGTGACCTGGAGTTTATTGCAACATTGCAATTTCGCTAAACGGATTCATTTTGAAAAAGAGGAATCGTTAGGGACTGTGTGTGCGTTCGGATGTATTTACACACTTGGTCCTAACGAGGGTCATACCACGTCCCTGCAAGTTCATATCGGGTCTTCGCGAATTCCTGAGTGTTAATACGAACCACATAAAAGCTCTTAGGGTACCCCAGCGCTGTTTCATCTGTAGTTCATTGCAGTAAGAAACGTACCAAGCAACCTAATTAGCACAGAAGTGACATAATCTATTTTGCCAGTGTAGGGATTATTTAGCAACACACCGACTTAACTGACGCATTAAATCTGAATTATAACTCCACTTATTCACAAATGTGAATGTACAGTTTTGCAGATATGTTTTGTGTTCGCTTGCAAATTCTGTCAGCGTATGCATCTTAACAATACTGTCATCTTAGCCTTCTAGATTAAGATTAGGGAGAGCTGACA